>JAGTXR010000181.1:600000-888562 GCA_022606575.1 Glossosoma conforme | reverse complement strand
TAAGGACAAATTTTAATCATTATAAAAGTCAAGGTTTTTTACTTTTTTCTTCGTATTAATAATTAGTTTTTCAATACTCAAATAGTGACAAACAATATTGTTATATGTAAATAATACAATATTATTTTCTCATGTAAGATGGTTGAGTTTTATATTAGTCCTCTTACAATGTTTTGTACAAATACGCTATAGTTAAAAGCTTCTATTATTTTAGCAATAAATAAATGATGAATGTATGATTTATATTCATTATATCATCTGATACATATTTTTAAATTTGTTGTATGACAAATGGGATGATATCTATTATTAATTAAATATACATATACTATACATAAAATTCTTTTTTCAACGCGTCAATCCAAGCACAAAAATAACGGCAGAAGCGGGATGCGAACCGCGGACCTTGGAAACCAACTATGCCCAGGTATTCATACCGCTCGGCAAACTGCGCCATTGCTATGCCTAGACTGACTCGCGTTGAAACTAGTATTTATATCGTTGTTATCATCGTACGATAGATGTCGCTATAGTATATATTCAAAGTATGTATATTTTTATTATGATATCTATTTATAAATTGTTTAAATATATCTGCAACCGATTCTGAAGTTATAAAGATTCAGAAATGAATGTATTGAAAAAAACTTCATGTAAAATTGTAATATAAAAAAGTCATACATCATTCCGATACGGTCCGTCGAAAAAAATAACAGCGGATTGAAAAGGTTTTGCGAATGCGATGCTAAAACATGAAAGGCAAAATCGTCGAACACTTGGGCGGGTACTTTCTGGACCGCCGCGGCACACATATATCAAAGACACGCGATGAAAGCCTGAAGTGTGGACCCATAGACGTCGCTCCGAGGGCATAAAAGTCCCATTACGCAGGCTTCGAAGGAGTCCCGCTACGGCCCAAATGGAAAACCGGGGGTTAGAACCTTCGTTCACATATACGCTGCAGTCTGCGAAACTTGGGGTAGAAATCTACTACCTTCACGTGGTAAGGATAAGGTAACCGTACGTTAGGATCTACACAGGCAATTTCCATTTTTCTGTTTCAGCTAAATTATGCTAGTATTGCTTTAAGATGCTTAAATAACTCGTTTTTAATATATTAAATACAAGTAGGTAGTCTTATGTGAAACGTTTTTTGTTTGGTTTATTATTAATTGTAATAATTAAGAAAAGTTGCAATTCAAATGGCTCAAAGATATTTCAGAAAAAAACGATTTGAAGTAAATACATAAGTGTTTTTTTAATAATAATAGTATTTTTATATTTATTTTAAGCAACCTCTGACTCTTAGTGAGTGGAGCACTGGATCACCGCTGGATAGCTACGTGAAGGCGTATCAATAAACAGCGAGTAAAAAAGTCTCACATTTCAATTGAATATAATTATATAAATCATGTAAAAATTAAGTGATTTACTTTTTAACATATTGTCACCAAAAAATCACCTCCTTGCAGTTCGTTCTGTCAGTTGCTATGATAATTATTTTATCAAAAGCTATTTTTAAAGCCCCACAGTGTAGGAACATATGATGTATAATTTTTGAGTGGTTTCTAGAATGAATATTGAAAAACTTGTAGCCAAGGTACGAGGTTGTAAACGATTAATACTTAACGGTTGTTAATCATGTTATCAATCAAACGATTAAACTGGCATCTCAACGTTTTTTTAGCTAGCCAGAAAAATATAATGTCTCATTTTTAAATTCAAAACAATGGTTATGGTAGGTTTGGATGATACGTCATGAACGCTTGGAAGTTAGCCCGGTATGGCTTTATGAGATGAAAAGGGATAACAGAAATATATAATAATAATTTAATATTAAAATAAAACGTGAAGTAAATTATAGTCAAAAACATACAATGTATATTTTTTATCAATTTTAATTAGGTTACGTTCGATATTTTACTTCCGTATTCACTATTAAAATTTAACATATAGTAACATTATCACAAAATTCTGCCACGATCTTAGCTACATAATGAAAAAAAATAACTAAAAATTGTTCCTCATGAACTCCCAGGACAAGAGCCTGGATGCTTTAAAAATAGATTATTCTTTAATAAGCAAAGCAGTTATTAAAGAATAATGGATGTTTTGTCATTTAATTCCAAAACTGAATCGTTTTCCTTACATAATACATGTCTAATATTGCTTTATTTCAATACTCGGATAATATCCAGTGTTTGTACAACCATACATTTATGAGCAATTTAGGTCTAATAAACTCATTTGATTTTTATAAAATTAAGAATATAAACATTTTTTTAATAATGTTTAAACGGTGAAAATTCTCTCACGATAAATTAATATTATGAATGCAAAAATAATTTTTATATTTATTTATTTTCTTATTAATTAAATATACATATACTATACATAAAATTCTTTTTTCAACGCGTCAATTCAAGCATAAAAATAACGGCAGAAGCGGGATGCGAACCGCGGACCTTGGAAACCAACTATGCCCAGGTAGTCATACCGCTCAGCAGACTTGGCTATTGCTATGCCTAGACCGACTGACGTTGAAACTAGTATTTATGTCATTGTTATCATCGTATGATAGATGTCGCTATAGTATATATTCAAAGTATGTGTATTTTTATTATTTTTATTATTCAATCAGCCATCATTTATTCACAAGCTTACTATTATTACTTTCCGACAGTCTATTTATTTTAGTAAGTACCACTCGGGTCTCGAACCAAACTATAGACTGAATAGATGAGAAACGACTACTTATAGTTCCGACTCGGACTTTAAAACCAATCATTTACCCGTGTTACTGATGAATAATTTTACCTTCTTATTTTCTATATTTTATTATTTTTCATTAAACAGGTATATTTTATATGAATATCATTTAAAGTGAGTTCTTAATTAAATGAAATCTTTATTCGTAGTGAAGTCGTTTAAGTGTGACATCCCGTCCGGCAAAGAAAATTCAGCTAGGATTTCCCTCCCCTTTCCGGGATGTCGCAGGTGGCCTTAAAGCTCGCGAAGGCGAAAAGCTCAACTGTCGCTAACGCAGAGTCCTTTTTAAATCACTATTACTTACTGGGAGCGGAGTCTCTAACCCGCTTGCGTTGTATACGGTGATATTCACGTTATAGGATTATACGAAAATATATTTATTTCTACATTTAATATAAGACTATTCACGACACTATAATTAAATACATTTATTATGTAATAAATATGTAATATATATTTTTAACTTCATAATATATTAAAAAATTGGTAACTTTTTATTTGAACATTTATCAAAATAGCACAACGTTAGTGCGATCCTCGTTAGATCACTGAAACTAACTTGGATGGGTCACCGTTTTTTGCTAACCACGTATCAGTGGTTCAGTCAAGCTAATATTTTGCACCAAATAGTCTATTCTATGAGGACGTCAAGCTAATCAGCTGATCATCTAAAAAATCTGTTGACAAATCACACAAAATTCGAGTATTTCTCGTGTACATATACCGTTTTTTCAAATCATCAGATTTCTGTTCTGTGGAAGTTGTCAGGAATTATATGTTTCCAGATGGATCTTTGGGTGCAAAGATTTCTTGTGACGATCCATGCATTTTGAAAACTGACTTGAGAACTGTGTAGAGGCAATTTGTGTCTGATCCTATGTTCCAGATATAAACCATATGGGGAAAAAACTTTTTAATTACTGTACGTATGATAAGCCCTGAAAAGTGGTGCTTATTTGATGATGTCTAGATACATTTAAAAATGGTTTCTTGGCAAAGCTGAAAGAAGTAGAAAAAAATGTTTGGGACTATTATAATCAATTTATAATGCGCAGTTCATGTTTCAAAGTAGATAATAAATAAAACTATTACATAATTCAATATAAATGCTTTTCAACGTCTTAAATTATGCAAATTGAGTGTATGTTTAGTTTTTTCACATTCAATTAAAATTAATCAACCTCATTATAAAACAACCTTATGTTAGTAATAGTTTGGCTAAAAAAAACTAATTTTTATTTAAGCAAGGATATATAACAACTGTACTCTGCTTTTCGTTAATTTTTCATCCAGTGTGTATACAGACGTCACAGTGTTTCACTATTAGACGGTTACACGAAAAAGCTCAGGTGTTTCAGCGTGGCTAATGTTGGTATAACAACCTGTACGCCGCGCGCCTTCTGCTTACGGAGCCTTCCACTCGAGAGACGCCGCCTGAAACGGTAGGAATTTTCTTAAACTCTCAAAGAAAATGAAGATAAATAGCTGGAAGAGCGACAGATGTACGGGTGCCGTGTGGAAGACAAAAAACTAAGCGAAAAATACAATTTAGAAGTTCCAATACGCGGCGTATACTCTCACAATGAAAAATAACCGCTTTCTGTAGCGACTTTTGCAACGAATAGAAAGAGTTCCCCGCTAGGAACTTTTACATTACATCTGTTATCACATTCATTTATATATTTTCTTTAATTATGATAATCAAGAAGCTTAAGCTTTTAAAAAATCATTGAATCATTTGTTTCAGTTAAACAGTTTGAGTTATTTTTCGATATCTGTTCACTAACAATTACCTTTTTACATTTGTCAGATTTTTTTTTTTTTGTCTCAAGACCTGCACCTGAAGGTTCATCTGGGAACATATATGGTTCTCGATAGCTTCCAGAGCAAAATGACTCGGTGATTTGTTAATTGTATTTTTTTTAAATAGATCGGATGATTCACTCGGCAGTGACTCATTAATTTCGGCGATCTAACGAAAACCGCGCTAAAATGTACTTTGCCGCTGGACATTTTGTTATAATTATAAATATTAATTAATTAACCAATTTTCAATACTGCATCATTAGATTTAATTTACATTTGTTAATATAATGTTCATTAATTAACAAACCTACATTGAAAAATAAGTCACTCATCTTCTTCTTCGTGTCAGCGACGTCAAATTATTTTTGCCCAGTATTTGGCAATATCGATAGCCCGTGTGTTGCCCAGCATACTTCAGGTCTTGATGTGTGAAGCTTGTTAGGCACATGGAGCAGGATCTTAGGTGTGACGCGGTCTGCATGTCACTCATAAACTAAGTTGATAGTTCGTAAACAGTTGACCAATTACTTCATTTCTAATATTCCAAATTTTAATCTTTTACTTTTACACAACTCGTCTACTCTTTTTATTTTTGATAATAAGTATCATTTTAAAATAATATTATTTCTTTGATTTTTTCAAACAATGTTATTTTGTTACAATAAGTACGACTTGTATGTAAAAATCATAGTAATAATTAAAATGATATTTCTACAGGCTTGCGTTTGAAAAATTGTGTTTTATTTATTTTTTATTCACAAGTATATTCTGTTCTACACATTTGCCTAAATTAAATCATAACAAAAATTACGAAAAGCGGAAATTTTAATAACAATATTATAATGAGCAAACTGTGCACTCGAACATAATATTATTCTTCCTTAGTTTTAAAACTGCGCTATTACTCTCACAAAATGATTACAAAAATGCATTTTTAACTTGAATGTACATTTTAACAACTCTCATAAACCCTGGGAATTATGCAGCGTTCGTGAATTTTGCTTGAAATTTATCTTCAAAACCGAAAAATGCAAATGGGAGTGTTTTTAAAAATATTCATATCAAAACAAGAGTCGTAGTTTTTGGTAGGAGATCTCAGGGTTAGCTTAACGCGCTCGTGGTCTGTAGCCGGCCGCTCGTTTGTTATGCTAATTGTGTGCGTTACCTGTAGTAGAAGGTAGCTCTGGCTTCCTCTGGAGCCTTCCTAGCGCGGGCAGCCACATCCGGTATGTATATACTTGCGCGCATAGCGGTGCGGAAGTGGGGTAAACCTCACCTATCATATATTATTATGTGTATGCGCATACACCGCCCGATTTCCGGTGGCATCTATTACTATTTTGGTTGATATTTTGTCAAGACTTAATTATTCAACCAAAAGTATTGAAATATTTGTATATAAATTATTTAAAGCTTGCTCGAACGCTGTTTTGTATTATATGTATTGCTAATATTTTCTATGAATTCGTGATAAACTATTTTTTGTTCTCCTCTCTCCCTTAAATTCTGAATATAGTGACTGAGAAGTAATCTTTAATTTTGCTGTAATGCTGTAGTCTATCGTAAATATGAAAATAATCCAACAGTAAATGAAAACATACTACATAATACAAAAAAAAAACTTCTGATATCAGAAACCGTTATCAAATAACTCTTTACCATTATCATAATATAAACGTATTATGAAGACTCAAACAGTTTTACCATATTTTTCTAGTAGTAGGCACCTTATGAACTACATGTCTAGTTTATAATACTTTTCTAGTATTTGAGTTTTGTTTCTTACAAATCTCTCCAGAAATCATGTTAATCAAAACATTCAAGCATCACAACACCTACACCCACACAACTACAATTTTGTATTTTACAAGCGATGCAGATAACGTTCATAAATTCCACTAAAAGTTCAATGCACTGCTGGTGGCCATAATTAATTAAATAAAATACAACTTATAGGATCAGTACAGTTTCACTCTATTTGTAGACATAGTATTACATCCCTTGATATAAATATTAATGACAAAATTTTAAATTGTTTTAATAACCCGCAGGATCTTAATATACTCGTACATTTTAATATGTTTAGATTGAATTAATGAAATATTTTCATTAGTAAATATTTAATTAGAGGACTTTTGAATAATGAATAAACGCTTTTTTAAATCACCAATATATCATGTATAATCAACCAGCAGACACCAAAAGATATATTTTTATCTTGAAAAATACTGAACGCAGGGCCTTAAATCTTTCGAGGGCATTATTCCTTAGTTTCCCCCAAATCACGCAATTGAAAACAGGTGACGAAAATTATTGGCGTTCGGGTCGCCGTAATACGGATTATTTTTTTCTATGACAGAGAGTACGAAGGGACACCGAGCGGGATTTTTGCCAGGCGTGCCTCGTAGCAAACCCTGACTGAAGAGGTGCCCCGTTATGCCGCATACAAAAATGCACCCCGCTGGTAGATTTATAGCGTGTCGATTGCACTCGTTGCTGCATGAAGCAGTAAACAGGCCCAGTGCTATTACTCTCCGTTTTTATATTCGCTCTCCGGGATATTATTGCGCTTTTCAGGAGCGTTTTTTCGCAGCGAAAAAAAAACGAACCGGCCGCTTTAATATTCAATTATGCCGAAATGATGAAATGTATTTTCGTGTGATTAAATAATAATGCGAAACGGCGATGTTATTTGATAAAATATTGTCTGAATATTTTTGAAGGTTTTCTTTATTCATTTTCTTGAACCTTTTGTAGGTTATTGCACTCGGTGGATAAAATGTCAAATATATTTTACTGCCTACATTTTAATTTTTTAAATAATACTTTTACGGCATTATAGTAGAAAAAATATTGTAAATTCTCGGATAAGACATTTGCTCACAGTATTTCTTGATGCGGCAGTATTAAGTTGAGAAAGATAAAGTTTATTATGAAGGTGAAAAGAAACATAACTAGTATGTAGTCTTGTCATTTGCTAGTGGATACCTCAAACTGGTAAGCGTTATGCATCAAATAATGTTTTTTTTATTTATACACATAAAGATGAATACCGACACATGGTGATAATAATTCTGAAGACTCATCTGAGGAATTCTATGACGCTTACCATAGTGCATATGGCTAAGCGCTGCATGTGGAGTGTTGATCCCCAAACTTCATGGACTACAGCCCGAGATTCACGCATCATCCTTATTATTACAGAAATTTACTATGAATGTGTGGTCTTCACGGGACGACTTTCGTCTACCATCAATTTTAATTTATAGGCTATGACTGGCATTTTACGAGTGAGGGATCAAATTCACACCAAACATGGTATTTTAGAGCTCAGAAATCGATTACAAATCCTTTTTCTTTATCTCCTTTGGGGATCGAACCCACGAGCTATTACGTAACTGGAATTTTGTTGACTTTGTTTTGTACGAGTATAACGTATTGTGATGAAACAAAAAAATATTAATGAGGGATGAAGAACTCTATTGGATAGATTTAGGATCATTATATGGTATAGCTATCTGCCAGAAGAAGAAAAATAAGAAGAAGAGGAACAAAAAAGAGGAAAATGATAAATAGAATGAAGAAGAGGAAGACGAATAAGAGAAAGAAAATGAATATGAAGCAGAAAAAGATTTAGACGGGGAAGAAAAATAATATGAAATTTTCATAAATATTTAATTGTTATAAAAAATGAGTGCATAATCTAGAGATTTTATTGACGTCGATGTTTTGGTGCAGGCGTTAAGCTTTAAAGTCTAGTCCGCGATTACAAGATGAAAAAATATTTGATGCTTTCATTTCAATTAAATGCAAGCAACTTTAAAGCCCATACAAAACGAGGTTGAACTTAATGTGTGTGTATGCGATTCCCTCGAATTTAAAGTGAGAGAAGTTCGTACGGCATCAAACAGCGGGAAGCGGAGTAATCGACTTTCCCGGTCCTCGGTGTGTGTATGGAGGGCCTTCATTAATTAGAATCCGACGCGAAACCGTAGCAACTATCGCAGAGAGCTCAATTTCCCAGTGATTTGACGGTGCGACCGCCCAACTTGTATTGAATTTAATACTGTGGAACCCGCACACAGGAACCAGCGCACTGCGACTTGGTTACTTTATTACTTGGTACGTTTAACGGTGAGAGTGAATTTACATTACACATCTAAACTAGTGAAGTACAAACAGTATTTCTTCCAGATTCTCAAATTGTTTCGAACTGATGCCGTTTATATTTGGCTCGTTTTAATAATTTTTGATAATCGAAAGTAAGATTTTGATGATATCGGATACTTTGTACGTAAAATTGTAATATATTATATGAAAAAACAGTGTTTCTCGTGTATTCTTGTCATCATCATCAGCCTGTGTCCGTCCACTGTTGAACGTAGGCCTCCCGCATGAGTCTCCATCCTCTTCGATCCTCCGCCTTCCGCATCCAGGTCACTCCCGCTATTCTTCTTATATCGTCAGTCCATCTTGTAGGGGGTCGGCCAATGCTTCGTTTGCCAGTTCTTGGGCGCCATTCCAATACTTTTCTTCCCCATCGACCGTCGTCTCTTCGACAGATATGACCTGCCCATTGCCACTTGAGTGTGCCTATTCGTTGGGTAGCATCCACTACTTGAGTTCTTCTGCGTATTTCCTCGTTTCGGATTCTATCTTTTAGCGACACTCCGAGCATGGATCTCTCCATAGCACGCTGGGTGACTTTTATTTTATGGGTAAGACTTGCTGTCAGATTCCACGTCTCTGCGCCATAAGTTAATACAGGGAGGACGCATTGGTTAAACGCCTTAGTTTTAAGGCATTGCGGAATTTTCGCTTTAAAAATGTACTTTAGTTTTCCAAATGCTGCCCATCCCAGTTGTATGCGCCTGTCGATTTCTTTTGAGAAGTTATTTCGCCCTAGTTGTATTACTTGTCCCAGATAGGTATAGTCGTTTACAACCTCTATTTCTGTTCCTCCAATGGAAATAGGATCAAAGGTTTGTGAAATATGACTATTAATCATGGCTTTTGTTTTATCCATGTTCATTTTCAGACCAATTTTGTTCGACGCTTCATTGAGGTCGTAGGAGCTTGTTAGGTGATTCGGCTATTAGCACTATGTCATCTGCAAATCGGAGGTGAGAAATGTACTCTCCGTTAATATTTATTCCACATTTTGTCCAGGATAGCAGTTTAAAAATATCTTCCAGGGCGTTTGTGAAGAGTTTTGGAGATATAACATCTCCTTGTCTAACACCTTTGTTTATTGAAATATTGTTAGTGCTATCATGGAGCTGGACCATCATTGTTGCAGATTTGTATTCTTGTATCAATTTGAAATCATGTTATTAATGCATAGCTCTGATTAACAATGATATTTTAAACTTTGATTACAATGATAACGGATACTTTTTACGCAGATTAATTAGTACGTTGAGTTGCTCTTTGGAACAAACTATTATAGATCTTGAGATTGTCATCAATCATTTAATTTAAATATTAATTAATTAAATTTAAATTGCTATTAAGCAGCGTATACATTCAAAAAATAAGCTAAGCATCACCAGGGAAGAGAAATAAACTGCGCTCACCGTTGTTGCCGCAGTGTGATACTGACCTCGCTCGAAATTGGTCAGGGACAAGTATGTCCTTCTTAAGGTCGCTCTTCCTGGACGTATATTTTGCTTAAAGTTAAATTCGTTCATTTTATCTTCAATAAAGTACCATTGCAACTTTTTTTAATTCACCTTTGATATCACTGCAAATCTCAGTTTAATTGAAAAAGAATTTAAATATTTCCTAATTATTCATCTTCCATTACCAGCAGATAGAATTAATCTGAAATTCTTATAATAACAAGTATTATAGTAATTGCAAGATCAATAATAATAATTATTTATTTTCTTAATCTATTATACATTTTATCATTCATGAATAATTACACTAGAAAGTGTAAAATTAATGAAGTCATATTAGAAATATTATTATATACTCGTATGTACACTTGGCATAGTACCATTACCATATTTATGGTACAGTAAAATAGCTAGCTGAGTTATTAATAAGTATTAAAGAATTATCCGTCTGCAGACAAGTCAATATCAGTGGATAAAGGCTTAATAATCTATCGTGTGGTGCACGAATATACCTGTTACGAGTATTTAGATGTAATATAGCCTCCCGGGTTTCTCTGTGCAGGCCGATGCGGGTGTTTCATGATCAATTTCACCGTCTGCCGGGTACAGCCTTCAGATTTGGCATCAATTATTCCGATTCATTTGTACTCCTTGCTTATTCATCGGCTTCTGTCTGTGAGAATAGAACTCGTTGTAAACCAGAATCAAACGAACTTCTTAGACGCCGGAGAAATTCATATAACTCATCGTCTACTAGATAATGAATACTATACACTCATTGGAATACTGTACATTTAATTATTATATAACTGAAATTTCGATGCTGGTATATTTTCTCAAAACTAAGGTATTCATTTGCCAATATCATCTTATAACTAGTTATCTAAATATAACAGTGTGTGTATATGCCTTTTCTACAGGTTCCTAGATTCTTAATATTTTGAGAATATATTTGCTATTTAATGTATTTGGCAGAGCTTTGAGATTGGGCCATTACCACTAAAGACTACATACGTGGGTAAATACTAAGTTTTTGTATAGAATATGTCAAATTAATTATATTAATTATATTTCCGAGTGATTCGATTTAAAAGTATTATGAAAACATTCACGAATTTAATGTTATTATTAATACTTTTTATCTATATTACGAGCCCCGAAAATTGCGGACACATAAATGTATGACAAGCGAAAAGAAATAGGAGTCGAAAGATTGTATATCAAGGTTTTCGGTACCAGTGAGCATGGGCTACATCATGCTAATGTCAATATATGTCATGTAAAACTTAACGTCAGTGGATAAAAACATCTAGCAGTTAAATCATTCAGTTACGATTATGTACAAACATAAGTTAAGTTAAATATTAATGATAAGGCTGTGTTTTTTAAAGTCTCAAAAAAACACTGTTTTATTTGTATAAAAATACTATTAAATTTACCATACATTTCCATATTTGAGTAAATAGTTAATTTTGAACAATATTACATGTCACACAGAACTTAGGTAAGCACTCTGGATGACTACTAACCGTAACACATGTCTAATCTCTAAGTGCCCACTTCTCATGGAAGCCTACAGAGTACAAGCTCTCGGTCAGCCCAATACCACGTGCACACATTGTACGCACTCCAGCAGATCTGTGCACTGTATCAGGAATAATCATTATTATTGACATGTCATACCAACGGTTCGCATCTCGTTCATACAACTGCCTTCAGTATAATTTGAACTGCGTTTATTAAATATTATGAATCTGTTAATTGAATGCCTCGTAATAGACAATTATTTTCATTAAAAAATAAATGTAATTAAATAATATCCATCTCCATGAAGTATGTATAAATAAATAAAATAATTTATTATTATGGTTGACATGCGTTTTGAACACCCAATCAATTTATTTATGTATATCATAAGTCATACATATCAAATAAATGAAGTTGTTTTATTTTATTCTTCTTACTCAATGATCCTTCAAAATGGATATAAATCTATTATATGTATAGTAAAACTATCTTAGAAAAGTAGTAAAAAATATTTTCCATGAAATAAATGATCATGATACTCTTTTGATATTAATTAGAGCATGATACAGTCAAAAACATCCCTTTTAACCATCATTCTTGATGACAAGATGAACAATTGGTTAAGAGAGAAAGATAGTATATAGATGGACGCCACAAGACAGCATAAACTACAACTGTGTCTTAATCAAGCCCCGAGATCGCACCGTCTTGGAAGTATACCGAAGACTACATACTGAATAAATTCGGCAGAGCTTCATGACGCTGAACTGACATGGATGAACGAGTAATTAAGAGGCAAACAAAGCTTAATGGCAGAATTCATGACGTTAGAAATCTACTCATACTAGTTAAATAAGAATGTACTCGGCATACCTGTAACTTCGGTAAGCAGACCCGACATGAGTTGAACGAATACAATGACGGTTAACAAAAATCCTTGGTCAAAATTTATGACAATATGTGATATATCTTTTATGTATCCCCAATGAGCGGACACGATAATGATGATTATGATGACTGAATGACCTTCCAAGCCAAATACAAGCCACGTGTATGAAAAAGGGTTATTTTTTCATTTATAAAAAATACAAGTAAAAAAAAAGCTTGATGATCATAGATTACATTTTTATAGCATGCCGCAAAAATAAGGGTATTCAAGGGCATCGATTGGTATCATCATCATCAGCCTGTGTCCATCCACTGTTGAACGTAGGCCTCCCGCATGAGTCTCCATCCTCTTCGATCCTCCGCCTTCCGTATCCAGGTCACTCCCGCTATTCTTCTTATATCGTCAGTCCATCATGTAGGGGGTTGGCCAATGCTTCGTTTGCCAGTTTTTGGGCGCCTTACCAATACTTTTCTTCCCCATCGACCGTCGTCTCTTCGACAGATATGTCCTGCCCATTGCCAATTGAGTGTGCCTATTCGTTGGGTAGTGTCCACAACTCGTATTTCCTCGTTTTGGATTCTATATTTAGTATTCGATTGGTATAGATTTGAATTATTTTGTTTATCGATTTGTTGCACTACTATTTAAGGAGATGCGCCTGGCATCGTTTCGCGGTGTTCCTGCATCTGTCAAGTTATCCCTGGCGGGAACAATGGCACCGGCGGGCGGCGCCGCCTCCCGCGGGATCGCAGCTTCCGATTCCAATTTGACATCCGCCCACCGCCGAGGCATAATTGATTGATGCGATTGCGCGAGGATGCGATCCACGAACCCTCGATAACTGTGGCAGACCGACGATTGAACTATCGGGACTTCATTGTTTAAATAGTCGGTGGATCGCTACCTGCAAACCATCTGCTTTGTAAATCAAACTGATTGATTCGTCAATACAACTAACTTCAAAACATCGAATGATTATTGTAAAGCTATATAACGCTTGTTAAATTCACGCATATATTTGAGATATACTTTTTGACTTATTTTACGGTGATCATACTGAGCACTGCCTAATCACTTGCTGTATACCACGGTTTTGCCTCCAATGAAAACTTTATCAGTTCCGTTAGGCTCTTATTTTTCCGATGTGAATATTTATTTTTTGTTTAAATATAAAATAATATATATTCCCATTGCATCATTATATTCCATAAAATATGTTCTACATAACTTAAGTAAACCTTACCTAACTTAACCTAAACTAACTAAACTAATTGTCTAAAAAAAAAAAAAAACATTTTTATTCTGACCAAAAGGTGATTTAAATTCCGACAAGAAATGTATTTAAATTCAGACTATTTCTTTTGTTGCTATAAACATGCTGACTTTGTAAATAGCTAAGAAAATTATTAGAAGTTAGATGTATGGTGGGATGGGTGGAGCATAAATATATAACGTGTGTTTTTAAATTTAATTTGTCAGTAAATACTCAAACAGGATCAAAAACGATAAATTAAGTCTAAAAAAGCTTGAATGAGATTCATTGTGGGAGCAATAATTGCCATATGAGTTTTTATGTATTTTATTTTAACATTTTATTAATACATTTTCAATTTTTTTAATATATTAATTCTAACTGAATAAAATATATTTTTTCTATGGTGCGAAATGTATGAAGGTGCGTAAATGGAAAACGTTTTTTTTTTATAAAATAGTACAATATAACCATGAAGATATTAATGTTATCAAATACAAAATGAATGACAGAAATAAACTTGACTTATTGTTAGTTTTTTGAATATAAGCATATATATGAACTATTGTTTCAGAGCATCGGATGTCGAATCTCTGTAGAATCAAACGTACCGTAAGGCTTATCATCTCATAGATCTTCATTAAAATTAAGATTTTAGCTAAAATATACATTGATTACTACTGATCTCCTTTTGAAATTATCAGACATTTGTTCTATCTGTCATTGGAAATATATTTAAGGCAACATACCTTGCATAGCACAAACTCTTAAAATTTTAAACGAGGCAATTGTAATGGCCGCTAATAGAACCACACGGCGTTGAAGAGAGCGGACATATAAAAAGAAAACCCTAATCTTTGTATATATATTTTTTTTTATTTATTTAATCAAATATAATAGGATACATTTAAGATTTTATTGACAGTATTACATTCATTTTTATTTTTTTTCGCTTTCCACGCCACTTAAAGGTAGATCTTGTGTGTGGCGTGGGATTCATCTTTGATTTAAGTGTTGCATAATTTATATTATTATTTTTTCACATTTTTTACATAATAACATATTTTTTTTAGAATATAAAATAATATCATTAAAATTTATAAAATTTTTAAAGTCGAAGTGACAATTTCAGCATCATTTACATATATATTTCGATTCTTTAATAGCCTCGACCCATCTAAGTGTCAATTTCCACCAGACACCTTTTAATGAACTTTATATAATCAATACCTTTTTAACAATATAAATATTTTATACAATTTATATAAATTCTATACTTATTATGCTTGGATCATATACATACAACTACTACTTAGTACCTAGCTTGAATCATATACAGAGAGGTTTACATTAGTATCATTTTAATAATAGTAATAATTAAAACCGGGCAAATCATATTTCTTTTCTCCATGGGAGTGTGATTCCGACAAAACTATACAGTCGGGTAAAAATTTTAATGATGCTAACGAAACTGTTAATTCATCTATGTTTTTTTCAATGCTTCTAATGTTCATGTGGTAAGTTGTAAGTGTGTTTTCAAAATTTTGTACTAATTGGTTGAGATCTTTGATCGAGTCATGTATATATATACAGATTCAATTTTGTATAAACATCAAGTAGAATCAAATAGTTGCAATTTCAGCTGTGGGTTTGATCCCAGAACATCCGCAACGCTAGCCGCAAGACTAATCGGTTCATTCGGTGAAGGTTTTAATTGAAATCCATACAATTTACTGTTGCCCTATTCATGATGTCTAAGTGACAACTTGATCAAAAGATTAAGGTGCAATGAACATTTAATTAAATCTTTGAACTGCAGCAGGACTTATAGCGTATCATTTACTTAATCTACTTGAAGAGTGAGTACATGATAGTACATCTTAGCACATGAGAGATTTTTTTACCATAATTTGAGTATTAGTAATTTAAAAACACTCCAAAGTTTGTCATCCAAAACTTTTCCGATCAATATCCTCAATTATAAATCTGTAAGAAACATTGATATTGCTTTATTATTGTTATTGTCATTTGATGAATTATTTTCATAATTATTTTTACTTCTTTGTGTCTTAAAAATGATCTAACAGAAAGTGATTTTCACTGTTTTAAGCTAAATTATAATAAAATTTAAACATCAAAACTTAATTTAAAATCGTATATAAATAACGAAAATGTGTTCGTGTATACATATTTATAAATTATTCTCGTCTGTAAAGTTAAACAAGATACTAGGAATTTAGTACGTAGAAAACCTTGATAAGTTCTACAGATAAAAGTAAATTTGTGAAAAGTAAATAAAAGCTACTAAGGTATCGTTGACAGGAAGTGAGTCGTGAAAATTCATCTGTAAGAAAAAGTAATTTAAGCTCTCAAAAATAAGTTTCTTTAAAAAGTGAGAGAGCTTTGAAATGCTATGACAAAAAGACCGGATAAGTAATTTTGCGTCTCCCAAAAAGCAGAAGATACCGTAAAAACAGCCCGGCTTTTATCATACAAAAGCAGGTAGTTTTAGCGAGTACTTGCAATCTTTATACACAGGCGAGTACTTACGTCCGGAAAATGTTGATAAGGGTTGCCGAATTAATTGAATTAAACGTCACCGACGGTTGATACATGGTTGATGGACCGAATCCCCATGAAGCGGCTCCACCGGGTAGGGGATCCCATTGATTCGGGACCCATGAGGGTAGTGGCAATATCACCTAAACCCTTTTTTGCGTCGCATTCATTATCGGAGGCTTTCAAAAGTTTCGGTGGAAATGGTTTAATTTGATTTTGTTGGATGTGTGTGGACACCTTAAAGGGGACATTGTTTTTTGCCGTGTTTAATCACTTTGCACCTTTTGTTTATTTATAATGAAACGTTTTTATGATGGATTTCGTTAACTTAACAGTTGATTATTCACTTTATAATTGAAGCCCTTTCTTCTCTTAAAGGAATTTAACTGCACTGTAGCTTTTATTTATTTTGAAACCCATATTTTATTTTAAGTGACGTGTTTTTATGTATTTTTTTTAAATTATTTATTATTAATTATATAATTCAACTTTTGAGTTAATCCTATGAAACAAAACTGTATTTCATTTAAAGCAAAAAAACATTACTTCATCTCAAATTAAGAACTTATGAATACAAACAACAAGATAGTAGTTCATAGTAGATATTAGTTAACACCTTGTTTTTTTTTCAATTTTTTTGTAAGTGTAGAACTGTTGAGCTCTCATTAAGTGCTATAGTCCGTGTATAAAGAAGGTAAGAGATCAGAATGATTTATATAAAACAAAATAATGTACTCGGTGAAGCTGCGTAAGGCAGAGCTGACATACTCGAAGAATGAGGGAAGGAACAGAATGGCTGACATAGTTTTGCGTTGGCAGTTCGTGACGATTAGATGCTTCAACTAGGGAAGCGAACATAATGACGATGAAGATAAGGTAAAATAATAAATTACATATTTTTAAATAACAAGATAGTTACGACTCCAATGAAATACATGCATTCTAGTGTGCTAATATTACATTAGAAAGCTGTTAAATTACAGCGTTTGTCGGATATAAAGTGCATTTCTGCAGAACGCCACTGAAGTGACGTCGTACGAAGTAGCGCCGTTCAAAGCGCCTGCAAAACAATGACGCAGAACAAACATCCACACCGCAAAACACCCCCAAGTTACGCCCTATTTCTCCCCAACATACTCTCAGTTCTGCCCCCAACTTATGCCCCAGTCCACCCACGAGGTACGCCCATGCCATAGCTCCCCACCTTGGTTACCGCCATGTGGAGGCCTCGCACATGATTACACCGAAGCCTTAAATGTCAACAGAAACTTGTAAAGTGACAAAACGTTTAATTATCATCGTGCTAGGTAGATGGTCCCTCCCCGGAAACTGAAACACAACAAATTTTACTAAAAAAGCAAAACATCATACGAGTTTGTTTGAAAGATAACTACGTAGTAATTAATTATATTTTTACCCTTTCAAATTTCCATCATATCGTCAATCAATTACCGACATTAAAGCGCTCGACTTTTACGTATCCCTTATTTATATGTTATTTCAGATTAAGATGCTTAAATATGATATTACATTGATATGCTTAAATCATATGTTTTCACCTAAAGCACTACATTTTTGAATGATATTTTATTTTCTAATACTAACTAATACTTTCTCTTACCACAAAAATAATTATGCATATGTTAATTAAAATAATTAAGTCTTTGATAAATAGGATAATATAAATAGTGAACAAACGATACGTTAAGTAATGAATTCTAGGTCAAAAGAAAATTGAAAAATTACGAACAGTAATGCTTTGTTAACGTCAATATAAATGGGTTTAAGAGAGGTTCAGAATTCATATTCAAAATAATTATGCCTTACATAAAATGCAACTTAATAATATATTTTTTAATCTACTCTTGGTACAATGTTAATTTTTGTTTCTAATTTCAGTTGACTTACAGTTCTTAATTTCAAACACATTATCCGTAGATTCATTACCTAAGCTTTCATCGGCTTATCAAAAAATATACCAATTCATATTTTAAATAGCTTAATTTATTTATCCAATACTTTTGTCATACAAAAAATATACTCTCATATATTTATTTTAGCCCAAACAAGACCAGCTATTTCTTATTCATAGGCAGTTTGTTTGTGGGGTTAATCGCCTACGGTTTTCGTCAACTTGTCCCCTGACAGGAGATGTCGCATCCTGAACAATTCGCATCGAATAAATCAGAGATTGTATGAGGCGGTCTCCGGACTGCCTCATGTATACTGAATACTGCAGGGCAACGCTTCTTAAATGGTGCATCAAGATAAAAATAAATAAAGGAACTCCGTTTTCGAAAAAGAGCCACAAAAAATATTTTTAATATATGAAAAATATTTTACAAAATTATGATATTTATTTATATATATTATAAAAAAATGTTGTACTCGGTATATTAATATATAAAAAGCACTTACGTTAAATATTGCTCGAATAACATTACTAGACGATAGCTTGGTATTCATTCCTTGCAAATGTTTACGGTAAATCAATGCGTGTTCCTAAGATGACTTTCTGACACCATCCTAATCATCATTCTGTGCTCATCCACTGTTGAACTTAGGCCTTTCTCATGTGTGTCTTTCTCTCTGAATCCTTCGCTAGGTCAGCTAACAATCCGCTTGTCATGTCTTGGGCGCTACTCCAATTTTTTTCTTAGGCATCAACTATCGTATCTTTGAGATATCCTGTAACTTCTAATTTAGTGTGCATATTCATTCGGTAGCCTGCATTACTCAAGTTCTAGAAGATTGTATCAAAGTGATTGCTTTCCCTTTTAGTGGTTAGAAATGATTTAAAATTGAACTTATTAATTGAATTTACAAATAAGTAACCAATATTGCCTCTACTCCTTTTTATGCGACGTTATGGAAATATGAGATAAAGTTACATGAATAATGCAATACATTTAAGAGAAAACATGAAAAATCGCACGCAACATAGCTTACTACGATGAAAAGCAACCCAAGGCCTTTTTTAAATATAAAATATGTAATGAAAGAAATCGTCTAAGCTACGATGATTTGAAGTACTAGATTATCGTAAGAAAATATACAATTGGCACTTAAAGAAGGTAAAATTTAGAATCCAGTGGACAAGTGTCACTAGCGAATTTGGGAAGCTGTGTCGTATAGTGAATAGTGTGGAAAGCTCCGAGAGGCGGTCGTGTTTACCCATTTGGGCTTGGCAAATTAATTTGGACCTGCGTGCTCCGGGGAAGATTAAAAGAAAGGGGCTTTTCTGCCCAATCGCTCGCGAAGGATCGGGACACAACAACTCACCGGGGCGCAACAGGGCACCTCGAAAATTACTACACTAACTTCACAACATACAATTCATCAAGAAAAAATATTCATTTAGATAAGAAGCTAATTTGTCAATATATGATGAAGAAATATTGTACTTTATCACAATCATTGGAAAAAAATAAACTTTCATGATTTTTTTTAAGAATTACACATAAGAAAAAATCCGATAAAGTGTGTAAAATACGTATACATTGACAGAACACCAATGCAAAAACTACTTTGCAATGTTTCGATCCGTTAATTGTAATGTTGATGAAGCACCACGTTCTGAAGAGCTAGTTGGAGCTTATGAAAATATTTTTTTTAGTATAATTGAATAACAACTTGTGACATCCCTTAGAGATCAAATTTATTTTAATCGACAGTTCCTGATCATTTCAAACGCCTAATGAAAATTTCGTATTTTTTTCGTTAATAATGAAATTACTTTTCGAACAACCTTATATTAAGTGTCACCCTAGCACACATTTAACCAGTTACTTGGTAATTAAAGGAAACGCGTTTAGTTGTGGTTTTAGTCCGGCGACCCTGCAACAGCAAGCCTGTTAATTCCAATACGTTTTACAATGGAGGAATGAAAATTCATTTCGGCGAAGGCAAACATGTTCCAAAAATCAACTAGTAGTACATAAAGTTTTCAACTTTGGAATTAATAATTACGAACTAATGATAGATAAACATGTTAATAATACATTTATGAATAACAGTATCAATACACATAGTTTATTTTGTTTGAAGACACTTCATCTACAATGAAGACTCCGCATTGTATTAAAATCATTACCACCGTACCACTGTTGACGATATCGCTTACCTAAGACAAAACGCTTACATTTTCACGTTTTCTCTTAACAGTTACGGATTGAGGAATACTACGAGTAAGTCGAAACTGCAGTCTCCTAAACTGAGGCCATACTCAACGTGATCCATGTAAAAACAAGTGAAATTTATAGATAGTAATAAAAAATTATAATATTTTATTATTTATTTAGTTACCGAACTCAAAAGTACATTTATTAAATTAAATTGAAATTAAATATTTATGTAAGTACTGTTTAAATATTGTCAATTATTTAATTGCGTGAATAATTTTATCTCAATTATCATATAGACCTAATATTTTATGAGATAAAACCAAGTCTAATTATATATGAATCCTTTAGTTGAACATTATTTCTTACTTGAATGATATTTTTACACAACTTCGACATTATATAGTATGCTTTTAAAAACACTTTAAAGTCTTTTTCTGACTAAAACATTATATGAAAAATACAATATGACATAAAAATAAAGTTCTCACGAGTGCTTGTGTAAAAATAATAAATTCCTAGAAAAGACGATCATAGTGAAATATTAATTTCATAAATTAAAATTATTTTATAATTTTTCAATGGCATTCTTGGAACAACAACGTACAAAGGTCACATAATTTCAGTGAACTTTTGCTGTAGAACATCATTTTTCATTATCGCATTAACATATTTGATGCTTTTACTGAATACCTTTACAAAAATATTTTATATATTTTGAACGAAAATAACAAATTTATATGCACTTCTAAAATTACGGCTCCCTCATATCAACGCATATAGTCTTCACAAATTGTCGTCAATAAGTTTATTAGTTACCTTAATTTATGCTAATTACCAAGTTATATAAGCAACCTTATCACCAAATGGGTACACACATGGCTATCTACATATTGTAGGGCAAAAGCTTAGGAGCTTAGCAAGATATCAGCTGTAGTATCCGTAAAATATGTGAGCGCTTCTTAATCAGCATTTTTATTTAGATCTTGTGATAAACGTAATTTTTCCGAGACCAGTATAATCTTAAAGAAGTGCTTAAATCTAACTAGCACCACACAGTGTACTTTGGCTATCAGCATTAATTACAAGTACGTACAACCTTCAATATTGATAATTTCTTTATTTTGTGAATGTTCTGTCATCACTGTGTAATATCAATTAGTTGAGTAAATTACTTCAATGCACTAGCATTTCAATTGTATTTTTTCTCTTATTACAAGTTCATGAAGAAATTGGGTAGTGCCATAAATCTTAAGATGTACTGTCTCAAAAACGAGTGGCGATAAAAATACTTATTGCCAACTAACGACAATAATTCCAATCGATAAGTCTGGGATTGGTTACTCCACTAGTTGGTTAAGTATTGTGGTCAAAGCAATCCGTTTTGACCACAGCTAGTTTGACCAGAATTTAGAAAATATATCAATTGACAGTCTGAATAAAATAACTTTTGTATGTACTTTTAAGAAGGTAATATATAATTTAATTTTTCATCATTTATATTCACTCCTAGTTGTGACATAGAGTCATCATTGATTGCGGTATGAGTATAACCTTGAATTTTGTAAAATACATTATATGTTTAGTTTTCGAACGCCTTTCAGGCTCCAACATTCCTAAGGCAGTTTCTAAACTATATACAAATCAAAAGTGATTTACTGAAAATCGATCTAATTAAACAATTTAATGTTTAAATCGGATAATTGAACATATATTTAAATTTGTTTATTAACAAACTTATTCGAAAAAAAAAACTATTTAATGAACAATCTTTTTTCTGAATATATCTATTTTAGTATCTTCTCATTAATCGGTTAAATATTTTTATTATCTAAAAACATAAATCTGTCATTTTAATTTGGCAACTCTTTATAGACAATACTGTCAGATTAAACTATATATAGTATTTTATTTAAAAAAAAATCAAAGGAAGTAAAAAAACTTTATTTTATGTGGTTTTTTGTTTCTGCTTCAAAAACCTTGTTGAAATAAAAATAATAACATAATTTATAATTAAAAAATAACCACTTATTTTGTTTTAAAAACATCTTTAAATTATTGTATGAAATTACTTATTTCTGGTATTGGTCTTGCCAAAAAGCTCGTCGTCTGGTCACATTATTTTCAGTCCATGAGGTGAACCCATACGAAAGTGCTATAAATTGAAAAGCTCGACATCCAATTAAAGGGAATGCCATACACACGCAAGTCCCGCTCAGATGAAATATATCGATAGGAGCAAAGTCCGTTCCTCCCGGAGATTGATATCTAGGTTCGTTATTGGCCGCAAGAATGAGCTTCTCTCCCCGTGAAAATCAATAAACAATTGTGAACATTTCTAATCTACTTTAAAACGCCATTACTGTGAATTTATCGCCTGTGTTTTTCGGCGGTTTATTTCGGTTGTTAGCGATACGTGAGCTTGATAAGTTCATTCTGTGTCTGTTAGATGCGGATTGAATTCGGTTGAGAACATTAAAAAATAAAGAGTATTTAGTTCTTTGAATTTATTAGGTGTGCCTTGGAATTTTTAAGCTTACATTTTATTACTCTTAAATAATACAAATGTTTTTTTTTGTTTTAAACGTTTATAACATTAGAGTAAAAAACAATAAAATTAACAAACAGTAAATATATACAAAATTTATTGTATACGTGATAAATTTGACAAATTCCTAAAAACAATTACAATATAAAATACAATTTCTTCGAAATCAAATGTACACATAAAAGTCAGCATTTGGTTCTGTAAATAAAAATTAAGTGTTTTTAATTCTTTCGTATTCTTAATTTTTGGAAATAATAATATTAAGCTTTAATAAAAAAAAAAAATTAAAAATCAATAAATAATTTAAAATATCCATATGATAATGTCACCTTGAGACAATATCAAGAAGGTAAATTATTCATCAGTAACACAGGTAAATAACTAATTGCAATGTGCGCGACGTACTTACAAGAAGTTATTCTCATCCATTCGATCTATACTTTCGGTTCGAGACCCGAGTGGTACTTACTAAAATAAATAGACTGTTGGAAATAATAATATTAAGCTTGTGAATAAATGCATTCTGATTGAATAATAAAAAATAGAAATATACATACTTTGAATATATAGATAACTTATATAGAAGATCAGAGACGAGTCGGCTCAGGTGGAAGAAATTGGCCGGTGGCCGAGTGGTATAATTACCTGGGCAAAATGGTTGGTTCCAAAGGTCCGCGGTTCGCATCCCGCTCCCGCCGAAATTTTTTCTTTTACATTACTTGATCCGAAGTACAACAGCAGCTTAGGCGCATAGAATGTCAGTAAAAACATACGGTGACAATGTTCTTTCAGAACAAACACGGAAAAGATGGTTTCAACAATTCAAGGGTGGTGATTTTGACCTCAAAGATGAAGACCATCCTCGGTGCTGAGAAAAAGTTTGAAGATACCGAATTGGGGGCATTAATTGATGAAGATCAATTCCAGACACAGGAAGAGCTCGCGAAAACATTGGAAGTCGGTATATCAACAGTTTCTAGGCACTTGAATAAACTCAGAATGAATCAAAAGCAAGGGTGGCGTATGAATTGAAACCGAGGGACATCAATATTAAATGGACGTTGATCATAGAATTCTATCATTAGGTATTAATTTAGTGTCTTGTGTATAATATCTTTATTTTACATTTTCATCAATTTGAGAATTTAATATCATTTATATGATTAAATTTGTATTTCTATTGATGGATAAGTTGTGATTTCTTGTGGTTTCATATATGATTTTAACCATTTTATGTCATGTCCTTAACCCATTCGCATCGGTTGCATCATATGCCGTCATAAGATTCCCCAACCGTGTACATTTGTTGACGTGATATATATCGTTTGCTACTTTCTTAGAATAGAGTTTTATGCATCATCATATAGCTAAATGATACAAGAACCAATGTGATATATTAAAATAAACCAGATATAGACCATGTATGCTTCAAATCAAAGCAGACACACCTCTATAGGACAGGCCCAACTTTCCAAATTAAAGACACACGATGGGAAGATAACAACAAATCTTAATGATATACTGAAGGAAATAGAACATTTCTACGGGTTATTGTATTCATCTACGATGCCAGGTCCTAATGACAGATCTGCGGACGACAAAATAAAAGCACTGGTCTGAAGACATCCCAGATATAAGTATATTCGAATTAAATCGGCCCTAAAACAACTTAAGAACAACAAAGCCCCTGGAGGAATTACATCGAATAAACCCCTTTGTTGAAAGAATATTCAACAAGAATCAAAAACCCCGGCGACATGGGTACGAGTATTGTGATATTGTTCCACAAAAAAAGGGGATAAATCACTGCTCAAAAACTACCGACCCATTTCCCTTCTTTCCCATGTGTATAAAGTATTCTCCAGAATTTTAACAAACAGGCTGACGGGTCGATTTGATGAATTTTAACCTCGAGAGCAAGCTGGGTTTAGGAAAGGCTTTAGTACAATTGATCATATCCACACGCTGAAAACCGAAGAATATAATCAGCCACTCTGCCTCGCCTTTGTAGACTATGAAAGGCATTTGACTCAATCGAGACTTGGGCAGTGCTAGATTAATTTAGTGTAGACTTGTGAGATAATAAAATCTTTATTTTAACATTTTCATAAATTTGACAAGGAATTTAATCTTTTAAACTGCTATCCTGGACAAAATTAAAAATTTGTATTTCTATTGATTTGGATGACATAGTTAATAGCCGAATCACCTAACAAGCTCCAAGACATGCTCTACGACCTCAATGAAGCGTCGAACAAAATTGGTCTGAAAATGAACATGGATAAAACAAAAGCCATGATTAATAGTCATTTTATGTCATGTCCATTGGAGGAACAGAAATAGAGGTTGTAAACGACTATACCTATCTGGGACATTCGCAAGGGTTCGACAGGCGCATCATATGCCATTTGTAAAGTACATTTTTAAAGCGAAAATTCCGCCCCTAACCGTTGACATTTGTTGACAGTCTTACCCATAAAATAAATATATATCCATGTTTGCTAAAAGATATTTAGGCACACTCAAGTGGCAATGGGCAGGTCATATCTGTCGAAGAGTCGACGGTCGATGGGGAAGAAAAGTATTGGAATGGCGCCCAAGAACTGGCAAACGAAGCATTGGCCGACCCCTACAAGATGGACTGACGATATAAGAAGAATAAACCTGGATGTGGAGACCATGCAGGAGGCCTACGTTCAAATACTAGTTTGATGATGATGATGCTTCAAATATAATTGACAGTACAATTTGTATTCAAACTGAGCCGTAATAAAAGGGTTAAATATTTACTCGTAAATAACGTTAAAATTATATTTGAAAAATATTCTTCATACAATTTATAAAAGACAATATTTTTAGCAGGCAAACATATTTGAAGCTCATCATTCTTCGATGTTTTATTTTTGATATTTAATAATTGCTTTTACTTGGGGCTATTGCTTTTTTTGCATATTAAATTATCGTAATAATAAGTAAGATGTACATCTTATTAAATAAACATAACATAAAACAGTGAAATACAATCCATTGTTGTACAATAGACAATGTTCACTGTGAAAACTGTTCGTTATTATTTTTTGCTTTGTTACGTTATAATGGAAGTTGTGCAAAAATAAATTTAAAAAACACTAAAGATTCATTCGCTAAGGAAACTATCAACTAGCTACAACAGCAATATAGAAATGTTTTTTCTTTGAAATATAAAGAATCTTTCTGAAATACGACAAAAAAATATCAATACTACTTTACCTTCAAATATATCTTCGTACCTAATGAATGGTTAGTATATGTAAGTGTAAAGTTTTATCAAAAGTATCGCCTATACAGTATCATTTTTAATAATTAAATATCCATATATTATACATAAAATTCTTTTTTCAACGCGTCAATCCAAACACAAAAATAACGGCAGAAGCGGGATGCGAACCGCGGACCTTGGAAACCAACTATGCCCAGGTATTCATACCGCTCAGCCGACTCGGCTATTACTATGCCTGGACCGTCTCACGTTAAAACTAGTATTTATGTCATTGTTGTCAACAATATTTTATATGATATATATATTTAATTATTAATAATATTGTAATATAGTAAATGATCTATAAAAGTAGATAAGAATATTGAAATAATAAAATAATATTCTAATAAAAATTTAAAAAAAATCTATAGTATCATTTTTATTTTTTTTATTTTTTTTTGTCTGGTTTTACTAAACGCTAATGAAATCATTTATGAATGAATTAAGGAACAAGTGCTTTAGTAAAGTATTAATGAGACAACCTCTTGAGTGTGAAAAATGACACGTTAATGGAGCAGACACAAAAGCCTTCCATTAAACAATCTTACAAGAGACAAAGATAGACCTGATTTCAATGTTTTATTGATATCGTACAAGAAAGAAAGGCATAAAATATTATATAATTAATTATAGGTACCGACTTCTTGCCATTTTGGAAAACTGTCAAACTTTTTGTATACAGAATTTACATAATGACATTAGACTACACGTAAATCATGGCAACTTAATTAAGCGGATATGGATAGAAGAAAAAAAACAATAATATGAGAAGGAATTTGTTTTTTTTTAATTTTTATCGAGATAAAAATAAACTGATCTTACAATAAATTTAAATGTTATTCTGGAATGTGCTATTCATTTTGGACTATATTCGAGTCGGATTGCGCAAAGTTTTCTCCAGTCCTTTGGTTCCATTCCGCAAGAAGTGTCCCATTATCGTGATTGTAGTCTTGTTCATTCTCCTGGATGGTACCTAGCTGGATGCTGGGTACAGACTGATTGCTCGCATCTCTAATGGTGCAACATGAAAGACCTGGTAGGAGCTTTGCAGCTTTGGGGCGGGACAAAAGCTGCCCTGCAAATGTCTCGCAGACATAGAACAATGTGTGGAAAGTTTGCTGTAAGCGAGGTACGCAAAATGAACCCCCAAATGACTGAAATACAAAAAAAAAGATATTTAAATAAAATACATTTACTCTTCTTCTTCTTCTTCGTGTCAGTGACGTCAAATTTACTATTTAAATTATTTAACATTTTTTTATTATAGAACGACATGTTTCGGCTAAGTCCGGTAGCCATTGTAGAGTCAATAAGGCAAGGATGTGTGCGCGTAAGACAAGGTGTTAGTGAGTAATTGGTTGTAGGTTGTGAGATACAGGTAGGAATACATTTAATTCATATAGTGTTAAGGAAAGCATTGCGGATTACAAAATTTTGATATAATGTAATTTCACTAAGAATTATCGAACGAAAAAATACAGTATTTTGTGAAATGATAAAAAAATCATACAAATCAAAATAGAAATATTATATCCACTCATAATTTAATTAAAAATGAAATTAATTAAAACCTAAGAAATATCCTCTTCATTGATGGAGCGTATTTTAATCACAAATAGAGTTACGTCAGCAGCCTTGGTGAAAGCCCTCCCTGTCCCGTCCTGTTTTTGGAGACTCAGATGGGGACCTGATACTGGACGCACGCAAAAAGCTACTTGTTAGAGAGTGGCTGAAGGCTTTCCCGTGATTTTAGTTGTATCAGTTAGATGTCAAATAGACCTCAGTCTAAGGTTTCGAAGTAAGTATGCTACAGCGAGTCTCGAATTGCTTTCTTTGGTAACACGTTGCTAACCACGAAAAACGTGGATATGGATAAGAAAATGGTGTACGTCTTATAACACAAATACGTCAGCAGCCATAGTTTTTTATCTTGGCACAAGCGCACACAAGTTAATTCCATGTATAGACAGCAAGAGCCAGAAAACCTGAATAAACAGCCGCCGTACGAGTAGTTTATGTTTTCCTGCTGCATTAGGAAAGCTTATAACGTCTAACTTCAAAGTCCGTAACAAAATTAAATAAATATTACAAATAAAAAATTTATATTTATTTTACTTGACGTAACATAAGAGCTTGACATTTTGAATGGAAGAGGTCTGTGTGAAAGAATTATTGTTTATATTTTATTTAAATACCTCTTGGAAATAAGACGATGATAAATAAAAAAATAAAAAAATTGAAGAATTATTCAATCTTTGAATATACAATTTCTTTCTATTATATGTATAAAGATACTAACGCATTATGAAATGATGTTTTGATATTCGTACTGCATTAGAACATTGGTTCTAAAAGGGTTCTGTAGGGGCGACTGCATAGTGTGCTCTTTCAGCCGCCTGTTGAATTATCATTGTTTTTGAAGGCGAAAAAACGCTCGTAATTAAAAATCTCTTATTCAAAGTGTAGAGAAAAGGGTGTTTTGTCTTTGCAAAAATTTATCTTGATTACTTCCAACTGACTTTGTCGGTGACTTTCGTTTCTCATCGATCCAGACTAGTGTCGAGCAAAGTTCAAATAAAAAATATGAGTTATTATAAAATTTTAAAGCGATGTTTTAATGAAAACCTTTGAACAAATCTATTCAATTGTGCCTAGATACATAAATAATTACAAGTAATCCGAATTTAATAGTTTTAACTATTAAATTCGAAAGAATTTTAATTCAAATAATTGTCGCTGAAATTTCAAAAAAAGATTGTACACATATTATTTGATTTTTTGAAAGCATTTTTTATTCTAACGCATATCTTATCAAGTTATTATTTAATTGAATAAAAAAATTGTATTTTTAGAAAATATTTTTGAAATGTTCCCAAGCGCAATTCAAAAGACATTTCAAATATTATTCAAAAAAATTTGACTGTTCATTATAAAATAATATTTATTTTCAAAAGATTCTACTTCATTAAAAAGTTTAAATATAATTTGGGTTGTTGAAAAAAAAAATATTCTTAAATAAAATACTGCTAATTACAGATCAAGCTAAAAAGAAAAATGTTCTTCATTTAATTAACTGAAAACCATCTTATTTCAATGCTGAAATAAATGCTGTCGAGTTTTTTGCTATCGCTATGAATGCACCAGGCATGAAAGAAATGAAAGGATTGTAGAGATGCTCATCACGTTCTGAATCCGTTTTTTGTTATTTATCCCTCCACTCAGAGTAAGCGTTTCATGCTTGCAGTATACTTAGCCTTCCGCGATTGCCTGAAAAACATCTGAAATCCTGAAAAACACAAAAATACATCCGGTTTCAGCGCGAGGTGCAATATCAAACCTGGCGTATTACCGCCAGCTTTCGGGACGTTGCTTTCGCGAAACCGTGACGGGAATATTTTGCAGCCGATTAAATGGAGCTTTAACGTGTGGTGTTGTGATGGCAGCTCTTGCAGTGAGGATATGGATCAAGAACAAATTGGATTTAGTAATTGAAAGGAAATTTTATTTTCATCGAAAAAATAGTTGCTTACTTCACTGTATTATTCAAACCAGAGAACAATCTAATGTTAGTAAAAACATCGAAATCAATATCTAAAAATGATTTTTTTGAAATCTCTAAAGTATCATGAATAAAATACTTGTAGAAATTTATCAACAATACTGTATTTATTAAAAAAAATAAACCTCCTGTAACTTTATTAAATTCAATTTTTAATATGTATTCTTACAAATTTTTGCCGTCCTTTTCATTTGAATTTCATTTCTTCCACTACTTATGTCAAATTTTAATGATTAAAAGTATTTAATGATTTTCATTTAACATAACGTAAGCATTTGCAGTAAATGTTTGTGAGGATGGATCTATTGAACATATTCCTTCCAAACGGAATACCTTTACTTAAAATAAAACAGAAGTATCAAAAATATTGACATATCAAACGACACCAGACCGCTTAAGATGGCAGATTATTACCTATTTACAAAGTCATATGCGCGGAAGAAATGCGTAAGGCAATCAAACAACCGTCCCACTGCTTGTATAATCAGATACCCCCAACACCAAGATTGAAGTCTCGAAGCAGCTTTCTGAAATCCACACAACCTCCTCACATCCGGCCCTGAAAAAACATGAAAAAGTTTTACCAATGGCAACAAAAATCGCACCAGAGGATTTCATTACTCCAAAGGAAGGCCTCCCAACTGGCAAGAGCCTTGACTGGCCGACCTGGAAATCCTTCAACTAAACAGATTAAGAACCGGAGTTGGTAGAACAAAGGACAACCTCGAGCGGTGGGGAATGCATTCGGCAAATGGAGACACTATTGTGCGACTGTGGAGACCTGCAGACCGCCTCACACCTTTCGATGTTGCTCCATGTGCCCAACAAGTTGCACATCTCAGGACCTAATGCTGGGCAACACACGAGCTATCGATGTTGCCAGATATTGGGAAAAAATAATTTGACGTCGCTGACACGAAGAAGAAGACCTATTTACAAGGTAAGATGAATTAAAGTGAGCGTCATTATATTTATTTTGGAATAAAATATACTGAAAGATGTAAAAAATGCATTGTAAAATACCGGTAAATTCAAATATAAACAGATTCGATTCGTTTGCGAAAACATGTTTGAAATTTGAGTATTTGATTATTTTATTAAGGATTCATGCTGGGGGTGAAGATGTGCAACAGAATAAGAGCATACGAAGAAAGTCACCGTTTCCCCTGATATGAAAAATAAATCAAGGCACTTCCCCCGAGGCCCAGGGTTGGATGGGTGCGCTCCGGGACGGGAGCCTTCCCCGTTAATCTTTAACGCGGCGTGACCCCCGCGAAAGCCTCACAAACGGCAGTGGCGTAGGGTCGGGTTTAAGTCACCGCTTACTTAACGATTATGAGATGGTTTTTGGTATTTTTATTAAAGGAAGCTGCAAGTTAAGAGCACCACTTAAAACTTTGAAAACGAGTCTATTGAGATTTATTTTATCTTCTTCGTAGTATCAATCCGGTGGATTGGTTTGCAGCAACAGAATCTTGCATCTCGATCTCCATTCCTCTCGGTCCTCCGCAACCCTCTTCAGTTCAGCATATGAGCTATAATTCATGTCCTCGTACACTTGCTGCAAAAACTCCCGTCTAGGGTGCCCTCTACAGTTTCTACCCTCAACCATCCCCTCCACAATGTCGTTAAGTAAACCATCGTGGCGCATGATGTGACCAATCCATCGGACTCACCTCTCTGAGATGGTTCTTATTAGGTGTCCATCTTCCTTGATTATCCTGAGAACCTCATTGTTCGTGACGTGGTCTCTCCAGGAAAATCAGAGAATTCTTCTGTCTGACCACATCTCAAGGGCCTCTAGCCTTTTTTTATCACTTTCAGATAAGCACCATGTCTCATAGCCGTACATCGAGATGCTCCAAACAAATGTTTTGGCAAGTTGCTTGCGGAGCCTTAAATTAATATTCTTTGACTCAAGAATTTTTGCTTTTTTATTGAAAGCTAGCCTATTTATTTTATATTGAGCCATATATGCTGTCAGTTATATCTTATTTGTTATAAGAACCCCATTTTTAAACATGTTTGTAAAGTTTTTTTTGTGAATTTTTTGAATATACGTCAATATTTAAATATTTATAAATTATTTGATATTCATAATAATATTTAAACATTTAATACACACATAAATTCACTGCAAATATCGCATCGTATAGTAAATATAACTTCTCTCATCAATAAATCGGAGAAAAATAAATGATAGACGCTGGGATTTAATCTAAGAGCCTTTGCATCTAATGTTTATTTCTTTTCTTATTGCTAGTCCGTAGTCATTTCCTTCGCGCAAACGGAAGAAAATTTGGACTAAATTCATCGGCCAACTAATTTTGATAGAAAATACCTTTTTACAAGACCCATTACTATTGTCACCCGTTAAGTACAAGTACAATGTCTTCTAAAAAACATGTGCGGCGATCTTAATAATAAGAATAGGATTTCATTAAAATTTATACAGACGTATTCTATATATTTTCTTAAAAAAATTACCTTTAATGTATTTAAAACATGTACTTTTCAAGTAAACAAAAAGAGTTTTTTTAATTTAAATCAATATATCAGTTATATTTAACTGTGGTCCAAATAAATAATTGTTTTTTTTTGTGGTAGTAAATATTTTCATTATGGTCATAAAATACATCCAGTATTGTTCGATCGTAAAGTGTCCCGTGCGCCACTGCCGTAGGGATTCTTGAATTATTAAAAACAACTCAAAGTGGGATTGCTCGGGAAAAACGCCAGAAAATGTCTAGCTACCTACATATTAAAACGAGTCCTCTCGTTTATTGCGATGATACCTGAGCCAAACAAATAATTTATTTTCCTGTAGCCTTTTTATTCCCTTTCCCAGCTGTTGGCGATGATTCGGACGGACAGCGTGAATAAAAAAATACGAAATGAAAAACCTAAGAACGTAATATGAGATTTTTTATATACAAAACGCTTAAATTATATTTTAATGGACTCTTCCTTATCACCAAAAAGTAGGTCAGTTATTATTAGATCAGAAATATATTTTTCCCAGTCTACATTTTTTTGCATCAATACAATGCAGACTTGAGTTGTATTCTTATACGAGTAAAATGGCAGTTGGACCCATCCATTGTGTTCCCAAGCGGTCAACATCCAAAGACTTTCTGAGTCTAATGTTGCTTAATGTACGGTGAACAATATAATAGTTCAAACTTTATTCGCCTCACAGGAAAAAGACTTTCTGGTGAATGGAGGCAGTGAAGATCTATAAATTGAACAAGAAATTAAATCAGCTTTTATGGATACTTGTTTTCCGTTTTGGGAAAAATTTCCATATTTAATAACTCTACAGCAAATTAGTAAGCATATAGTTTGTTTTTAATGAAAATAATGATTAATTCATTATCATTTAATGATTACAAATAGAAAAACTATTTCACTTTTTTGTAAGCCCTGTACAAAAAAGACCATTAAACGATCATTAATCCAAGCGATTTTAAAGTGGATAATGACTCGCGCAGTGCGAATGATAATTATCGTGAAATATTCTCGGCAACACATGTAAGCGTAAACTGCCGACGGTTTTTTCCATCAAAGTTGCGCCGGTCGATTTATGGGTCTCGTGAACGCAAAGTCTCCATAAACCACCCGGCTTGGTATCTTACCATCGCGGTACACCTCATACGCGAGTGACCAACCATCATAAAATTTAAGAGACTATTCTATATAGTCGGGAAAGGTAGTTTTTCATCGATAAACCAGTACTGCTGTTCTATAAAGAACATATATATTATCAATTTTGGTATGTGATATGTTTATCCATCTGGTATGATCTAAAAGATCTAATCTCTAATAGTTTTTGCGTTTATTCGACTTGATTACAAGCAATTTTATTATGCAGTTAAAGCAATAAATAACGAAAAATCACTTATTTTTCACCTCGAATCCTTACAAAACAGACGATTGCTTGTTTATGTAATACGGCGATGAACTGTTCGAATTTTTAAAAGTATAATCATTCCTTAATATACCCGAAAACTATAATAAAATAATAATATAAAAAATAATAAATAAAGTATTCGTTTATATAAAAGATATTCCTTGACGGATATTCTGATTTATATGACTTGACATTAAAGCTGACAGAACTGAGTGGCGACAAATTGTGGTGAACTTATATTCCAGATATGGTACGAATATAAAAAAAATAGTTGTATACTATCCGTTCGGCCATAATACTTAAATTCACTGAAATCTTTTACTTACATTCGTAAATCGACTTGAAAATGAAAGATACAGTTAAAATATGAAGTAGATCTGATACACACATCAAACTTTTTGATAAATAATGCTGGAATATAAAATAGTGTATTCCATGGATAACAAATTGTTATCTATGGAATGCAAGGATTTTGTTTGTCGATTAGCGCAATATTTTATGTATTTTATAATGTCTATATGCTTAAACAATTGTGTTACATGATTGTCACCATTCTAATGATGATTAAATGATGGTTTGAAAGAATATAGCGTTACCTAAATGCTGTTGCCGTATATTTCTCAAACTGTTGGTTATCCTGTTCGCATACACTTTTGCGCGCACATTCATTTCGCATTCATAACAAACCCCTTCGCATCCGCTGCTTTTTTAAACCAGACTCTCAGCCCTTTCACTCGTTTATCGCCCTTAACTACAGTTAAGGTAATGAAAACGTTATCGCAATTAGAAACACTTTTAAATTATCAGCACATCTTTGTGCGCAAACGGTCTGGAAAAATCCAACACCTAACCAAGAAAACCTTTTTATTTAAAAAGTAATCAAAGTAAACGTGCTTTTATTCATTAACACCTTTATTTGTCAACTCAGAGGATTACATCAGTACATAGTTCTTTTCCTCGGTAAACTCCTTGATGTTCGGTCAGGTCAAAAAAAAATGCTTGGATAATACGCTAATTATGCCACATATAAGAGCGAGTATAATACAAATCGATGCATAAAAAGCAGTGCATATAACCGCTCATTCTTAGTTTATATATTGCATTTTGTAAAGGAATTTTGAAGGATTACATGTTTCTATTTTGGGATTAATCAAAGAAAGTTCAGATGTTTAGTGACTGTGATGTAGCGATAAGACAGGCTTGTATAACTGACTACATATCAATAATTATTACTAACTAGCATTGACTTTTAGATAAGATAAAACGTATACTTCATTCGGGTGAACAAAAGAAAAATTCAAACAACGTATTGCGATAGGAGCATGCGCATAAATCTATGTACAAGTAGAATGATTATTTTTAGTCCAGACAGACAAAATTTGTGTCTGTATTTTAATTAGCTTCAGCCATAATTCTTCAGTTGACTGAACAAAACAAATTTATTCAAGACTTCGTTGGTTTTTTTTAAAATAAAGTTTATTTTTGTAACTACATTAACTTTTATAAAATAAGTTCAAATGGGGAAAAATAAATATAATAGAAACATTTTTAAATAAATGATTACCAATTATCATTTTTATTACATGCATTACGATAAGCACTATTTACTTAATTGCTGAAATACCGCAATTTCAATGAAACTTCATCAGTTCATTAAATCGTGCATACTTTGACTGACTGGTATTTTTATGACGTTGATAGTTTGTTTAATTTTTATGTTAAATTGTACAAAATGAAAGTTATTGAATTAGAAAACTCTTTGGCAATCTTATTTCAATATGTAATATATGTACTAATGTACGAGTATTTAGGCTTTAGATATATTACTAATCTACTGTCTAACGACATAAGCATATTTTAATACAATTAAACGACAATCCTTTGTCGTAAGATATGAAACCTCTTCGAGTAACTCAGGAGGCTCTAGCACGACTTAGCCTTGCGGAGCTTTTAATCCAGCCCAGGTAGAGCTTTGCGCGACTACTTAGTGGCCTTTATCGCCCCACTTCCGACTTCCTAGCAAGCCTTATCGCTGACGAATCAAAGTGTAGACACATCCGGTACAATACTAAATTTATTATTGTTACAAAACTTCCATTCACACAGCAAAAGGGCACGCCGGAATGAGATTAGCCTTTGGCTTAGTTGAAGACAGTAAGAAATTAATGTATTCTCTGAAATATATTCAAAATTGTTATTTAGAATATTATCCTCAGTTTAAAACAAAGTTAATTTTAATATCTCAGTATTACTTTAACATATATCAATTATTTTGTAACAAATTGATATAAATATTCAAATATACAGTAAGATCATATTTATGACAATTATGTCATCAATCTCGAGAAAAATAAGCGGAAAATGTTGGGAAACGAAACACGTACTTTCGCAACTTATTGTTAAACTCTATACGCCGACTCATTATCATTTTTTTTTAATTCTTACGAAATTAACACAAGTTTTGTGGTATAAGATATTAATTTGTATTTTAACATATTGTTGCTCTTGTTTTAAATTATACGTTTATTTTGATTAAGATTCAATCAAATTGTAGTTATGACATGTACATTTTTTTACTGGCAACCTATTTATTTACTGTTTGAGTCGTTTCTAAACCATAAATTGAATGAAAATATTTTTCTGTAAATTCTATACAAACATAAAGTCAGTTATTTACTCATGTTAGTGATACAAACTTGTATGTATGTATCAATTCGTTAAAAATATTGGTATACTGGTAGATCTTTAATTATCTATTTACTATGAGAGTTTAAAAAGTATAATTTAAAAAATCCAAAAACTGTTTGACGTATTTCAATTGTATTTGATATATATTTTCTTAAAATATTAAGAATATATGGGTCTTGTTCTTACAAGGATTATTTGAAAAAACAATTTCCAAAACGTAGCGTTATTTTTTCTTAGTGATGATTATCTTCTATATTTAATGTCTTAGTTGATGAGCGTTTAATTAACTTATAGTTTTGTATTATGTAATAATAAACAGTAACAAAAAGGTCACACAAAAAATACCACAAAAAATGCTTAAACTGTCTACAAATGTCAACCAGACAGATTTAAAGCAGGCGTGTTTGTTTTTCTAACAGTCTGTCAATGAAATATCGAGCAGTTTAAGCGAACTAAACGCTAGAACACTTTTTCAGCTTGAAACGACCTCAAATTCATTCTGTTCCGAATGTTTGTTCGGTTCCCAAACGCAGTGTGTTCTGTGAAAATATTGTATCCAGAAAGCAGTGCGGCTTAAAATGTTTCCCTTCCGTGACGCTTCGAATATTGTTTCAGTAAACACGTATAAGTTTGCTTATTAAAAGGTGCTGAGCCAAATAAAACGTTTGTTTATTCGTCGAGGTGTAAATAAAAAAAACATTTACTGTAATTGTCAGCGTAAAATATTTTGACTTTGCATTTTTCGTAGTAATTTAATAATATTTACGAGTGCTTTGCAAAACGGTATACAAATAAAATATATAAGTATTAAATATTGTATGTTTGTTCTTTGCGGACTTTTATGCCTTGGAACCAAATGTTTTAACAATATACTTGAGGTTTTATAAAATATATATTTTATTTCAAATACATCTTACTTTTAGGTTATAAAAATTAACTGAAATTTAGGGAAAAGCAAATAACGTCATTTTTCAGTAGTCTAAGGGTAAGTAAATTTTCAAATATTTAACTTTATTAAAAACGTTTATCTAACGATTGAACAGAAATGAGCATTTTAAGGCTCATATTTATAATTGGTTGGCTTAAATAATTTTAAATACTGCTTCTTATTGGCGACAAATATCAAACTACATTTACGGCGGGTATAGCTCAATGGTCAAAACGTTTGCTTTGCAATTCAAAAGTCGTGGGATCGATCCCCGACGGAGATTAAAAAAAAAGGATTTTAGAAGTAGATTTTTAAAAATAAGAAAGAAAAAGGACTCTAAAGTACCCCGGTTGGTGTGAATTTGATCACTCATCCGTAAAATGGTTATCAGAGCCTATTAATTAAAATTGGTGGTAGACGAAAGTCGTCCCGTAAAGACCACCCATTCATAGTAAATTCCTGAAGACTTCTGAATTACTATCACTATCTGTCGTTATTCTCCTGTATGTGTGTACATAAAAAAAATATTTAGCATCAGTGTATATAGTAAGTTTAAGCAACATAAAAAAAACAGTAGTGAGAAAAATAATCCATAAGCACATCAAGAAATGGAATGTGTTTCAACGCATACTGAGTTCAGCTAGTACTTTACTAGAATAATATGTAGTAAATAGAGATATGTAATAACATAATTTTAATGCTTACGGTTATATGTTACAAATAACTGGTTTATATATTATTTTAGTTCCACATATGGATTATGTGCACTTTTAAATTTATTATAATTAAAACGTTAATTGGATCCCCAAATTTAAGGGGGTCGAATAGTTATATAATTCATAGGGTTTCGAATATCCCATATTGAAATCGTTTGTATTGATCGGGGAATTATCCCAGATTAGGGCGATCGCACTTTATTGCTCTCCCACTGGACCACAGTCGAATTTTCAGAAGACCTATGCCTATGGGATATTGTGCAAATGCATGTTTATTCTAGGATTAACTCTTCGTGACACATAACATTATTTTATATTACAACATACTCATACTTACAAATGTGAGTTTTAAAAACATAAACATACACCGATTCTGATATAGACATAGCTGGAGCATATGTATTCCATAAATACACGCCATTCAGTTGCCAGTTTCCATGGTCCTTGCTTCATCACAAGTTATTACTGCACTTGAAGCTCCTTAAAGCAATACAAACTGCATTTTCTTTTTTTTTCTATAAACACACACAGGAGAATACCGACAGATGGTCGATACTGAAGTTTTTCATCTGTGGATCCTTTGGCGCTTAATATTTTACATATGGATAAACGCTGCATGTTGAGTATTGATCCATAAACGTCATAGACTAAAGTCTGTCATTTACGCATCTTCCTTATTATTACAGGAATTACAGGTAGACTTTCATATACCACCAATTTTGATTAATAGACTTTTACTGAATTTTACGGATTAGGGGTCAAATTCACGCCAACCGGGGGTATCTAAGAGCTCAAAAATCGATTGAAAGTTTTTTTTAATGTCTTCCAGGGATTGAACCCACGACTTTCAGCTTGCCAAGTAAACGTTTTAACCACTGAGCTATAGCGTCTGGCAACAAAAACTGTTCCGGGACTAGAGACCGGATACTTGAAAATAAGGCAGTTAGTGTAATTGAAGCATAAGTGGGCGTTTCTAAATTAGCAAGCAAGTATTCCAAGGTAAAGCTCAACGCCAATATTTTATATTAAATTTTTTATCTTGCTCAGATGAAAACATCAACAACCTATTTTCTTTGTTTAATTTTTTTTTTTTTAATATTATATTTAAATCACAAAAACTATTTTTATACGAATTAATTTTCCATGCTTGTTTGATTTTTTCAATATTTGGTTGAGTCTTTGCGAAATTTCATAATGACAGTCTGAAAATTAAATATATAATAAGTTTTATATTGTACAATTTTATATTTGAAGAAATATTTCAGCCTTGTCAATAAATTATTCTCAAATAATCAATATTTTCATTTGTGTTATAATGACAGCAGTGTTCATTTAATATAAATGAATAAAAAGTATTACACAATAAAATTTAAGACCGGATACTTTCAATTTAAATGATACTGCTCTATTAAATTGAATTTTAATACCAACATAAAAGCATTTTTCTTTCGAACTATTTGTTGCGCTTTGTTTTGGAGACTGGAACTTTATGGCAAGCATAATAATAATCTTTTTGAATAAAATACAACTCTGCACCGACTATGAAAGTTTACTAACAAGTATCTTAAAAGAGTTCCTTGCTTTGTAGACTGTGCCATTTGTACTAGTGCAAGCGTTTGCACTGTGTAATGAGAGCTGCCCAACAAAAAGAAAACTTTCAGCGGAGAATTATGAAACAGTTTTATTTGAAGTAGCTGAAAGTGTACTTTCCTACCCGTATCATTATCTATATTGCAGTTTGAGAGTTATTTAATGATTCGCTCTTAATAATTGCAAAACTCAAGTTTAAATATATGTTTCTCCGACGTATGGGTTTTAAAGGAAAAATAGTTAATTATAAAAATATACCGCAACCTTTTCTTCCTGAATGCTTTAATAAAATTATTTTATTAATAAAAAAAAAACATAGATACTTTCCTTCTATGATGTTTATATAAAATTTCAATACAATTAAGACAGTTAGACAGTTAAAAGTCAATTATTCTCTGTTCCGGAACCGAGGTCGCGGTCCCGAAATGACGGCATCAGCTTAAATAGAGATGCTAGAATACCAAGGTTCCGGCACTGAGGATAAGTCGAAAGATCGGAGTTGAGTTGGTACTAATTTATTTGATATGAGACCCCTTTTAATACCCTAGCTTACAACATGATTAAGCATTTATAAAAGTAATATTAATACATTGAATGTCATACACCGCACATTCCTCGATACCAACATAAATGATTGATGAAAAATTCAATGGATTCCCAAAAATTACATGTAAATAAATAATATGTAAGAATGTATAAAATATTTAAATGGGTTTATTTATTTTTTAAATTAATTAGCTTTCTAATTTGTTAATAAATGATTGATGAACAAAAAAAATAGCTTTATCAACAAAATACTACTCCTAATACATATTTTTTTATCATGTTATAAGAAGTATAATAGCTCTAACAGCAAAGTATACTTTTGATTGCGCATACAGTGATATCAAAGTACAAAAAGACGAAATATAAAAAATTGTGCATTTCATTTATAATTTGCGTGCAAAAAAACGACGGAGAGAAAAATTCTCAGTACGATATTGTAATACGCCCCGTCGGGCGAAAGTTCATTTTATGAAAAGCTCCGGGGGTGGCGCTGAACAACAAGGGCTTACTGATTGCTGGAACATTATGCGGTGGGGACTTCGGGATACGTACCTAGTTTTATACAAGTATATTTACTAAGGATATAGTCGAGTGGGTTAAGTGATGTACTGTCATGCAAGCAGTCCCAGGTTCATATTTAAATGTTATTCAAATGTTAAATTCAATTCATCTCGTCATTCCATAGACGACTCTGGCCCTTTTTTGGCCTCCCCAGCACTTCTCTTCTAGCATTGATTAACAGTTATTTATTTTTGTTTAGTTTTAAGTTCGTTCTGACAATGTAGTGATGTATCCAAAACTAAAAGACTCAAAAAGAATTAATAATCAGTGATCTTACAAAGTCTATTATTCCATTCTTTGATAAAATAATATATTTTTTAAATAATATGTTTCGTTTATAATAGTTAATTAACACTCTTATTTAAGAGCACGTTAGTGTAAGCTTCATTGTTATAACAAGTCTCGAATCTTTGTAACATACTTTCCTTCTAACATAAGGTAGGTATAACCAAAAAGACTAGAGGACGAATTACAGTTTTTTTTGTAGCTATCTCATCACTTTTTAATGCAATTTACATACATGTGTTTAAACAAAAACAAAAAACATCTTTCTCCCAAAGTAACATTCCGCTGTCCCATACTTATAAGAGATTTGACATCCTCCAGTCGCGGAACGATGACACTGATGGCTGCGATCACCATATCCGAGTACTTGTGGTACCAGATTTCGCTGAAGGGATTTTATATTGTAAACCCTGAATCAGTACTCCCCAACCCATAAGTATCCATTGTTTTTTAAATACGCTCCGGTTTCAAAAAGATATGATATATCAAAACTGTCAGCTCTCAACTTGCGAAATAATTGAGTTAGTTTTAAAAGTTAGTTCTTAAATTGTTTTATTTTTATGGAAGTCGCATAGGATCAGTTATACTTGCGTTTAAGGTGGTTGGAACGATAACCTGTCGCAAGTCGAAAAGTAGATGTTTGAGCAGGACAACAAATTCAATGAATTACCTGTGTATTATTACCTGTTCTCGTGAATAAGCAGTATTTTTTGCAGATCAACGGCGGTCGGCGGAACATAGACTAAAGACTACTCCTCCAGTGCATTCACGTGGGTGCTGTCCAGTGTACTTAATGTAATTTTCAATCATTGATTAAATCAAAAACCATAATAAATGTTGAAGTATATTAACATATTTTATAAAAAACATAATTATGATACGTTTTAGTTCGCTTTGCCACAAATTATTAGAAATAAATGTTATTTTGTATCATTAGTCTATAGAGTAATACGGATTAAAAATAAGTTTGACAACCCTATATTTAATAGAATAATACACTTTTTATTTTGATAAAATATAGACAATTGTAATTTATGAACATTTTTTTTATTAAAGGTTTATTTTTTCGCACGAAAAATATAAATTTCGCACGTGTTTGTCAAATTTTCATCCAAAATTGCTGCATCCGGCCATTCCTCACGAGGATAGCTCTGCGTCGCAAGTTGCTCTCGCGTGGATCGTAAAAGTACCGTTTTTCGTCCATGTCACTGCCTAAACGCTGATAAAAACCTACACAATCTTTCAGCGTCCGTACCAAGCGAACGATCGTCAGGGGACGGAGCCCTACGAACCCTGGCCTAAGCGAACCGTGAGAGGGTCCCTGCTCCTGGCTCTGTAATACACAATTTGCATGATATCAATGGAAGCAAGTACGGAGGGTGCGGAATGAAATGGACATCATCATTCTGAGGTCGGCAAATTGAAACCGCTAATTTATAAAAGTGCCATATCTCGTGTGGAACATGTTACGCATGCATCGTATTATTTATCAAGATTCTAGATAACTTTTAAGCACTATTTTGGGGCATTTTTACGATGATTTATTGCATTTTTAGGAAAAGGGGAGGTTACAGTGAAATATCATTTTTTGCATAATGTCTGCTGAAAATCTCTTAAATGCATTACAAATGTTTTTTTAAATAATCCATTTCATGTTAAGGAACATTAAATAACGCATCTTTCATGTCACTTAATTTTTCAACAATTCTGGTTGACAGATTTTATTAAGCTCATGCCAAATTTATGGCATTTAATGTTTTAAAAAATCGAAAAAATTGACTTAAATCATGATAATAATCAAAAACATTCGACGTTATTTTAATAAAAAAAAATGTATTTATTATTAAATTGTGTAACTGCTTCCTTTCATCTGTCAACGTTAGAAAACAACAAAGATACCAAAAAATTATTTTATTGATGTTTGCCGAGCCTGAAAACAAGTTATACCTAAAAATTAACGCATTGCAGAGTTATCTTATTCATTTTATTTCTATACACATATTTGTTATTTTATATGATTTTAAATGTTAAATAATGAAAAATATTTAAAATACTTGAAATGTTAATAAATTATTATTGTCTGTCATAATAAGTTAAATGAAACTCTCCATTGCAAGTTATTAATATACTTTTTTCAATCGAGATGAAGATATCAAGACGGCAAATAATTTAAGTCATATTTTAAGCTTAGCATATTTTTGAGTTCTAAATTTTCATTTCAGTTTCATTATTGTGCAGTCATCGGCATTTTCCTCTAGCTGCACCCTTACAGGTCCTCAAAGAAGCTCTTTTATCCTCAAGTCACCCTCTGATCTCACTATACCCAGGAGGGGTACATACATATTAATAACCGCAGAGTAATGCGCCTTGACTTCATATAATACTGAACAGCTCCGTGTTTTGCCCACTTCTTGCGAGCAAATGACTTGTGACGGGATACTTGCACACTTTGATAGCTACTAGGTACTTCCATAGTTACTTACCCCAGTTGCACTGTGTTTGTTTGGTGTACGGGTTTTGTTCGCCGAGCTAAACGTTGACCGCAACGTTAACATGCAAGTTTCAATGCAACTGAGTCGTTAATAATTGACTCACTTTGGGGTAGAAACAGCATTATGTAATTTTCCTCGATTCACGGACCGCAATAACTTAGTTGTAATATTGAGTCTGTTCCTGCATTACGTATTTGAGCTACCGAAGAAACATGACATGAATGACGTAATTACCTCTTTGGTTTTAATTTATGAATTAAAAACAATTATTTATTGGATCAAAATAATATTGAACAATTTCTATTTAACATAAGTATTTTTTAATAACGATAACTGACAATACTCGGTAAAACTGTAAAAATATTATTTAAATTGATTTTAATTTAAAAAACATGAAAAAAAATATTATATAAATAAATATATTATTATTTTTATACTAACACATTATTTTAATTGTCAATTTATTTATCCTTTTGAATTATTTAAAAAACTTGTTTTTCCATAAACAAGAGCGGCTTTTAGTAATTACTAAAAAGCATGAGTTTTTTTAAAATAATATTCCAGTCAAACATGTAAAGTAGCTAAAATAGGATCATACATACTATAAAATCGTTAAGTGATAAATAATTAGATTGTTTTATGCAAAATAAAATCAACAATGTATATAGTACGCGCTTTAAGTGTATTTACATAAATACGTTCATTATAATGAAATAATACATTTTTTTTACTAGACGTTTTTAAATACACCTTACTTACAAAAATAATTAAAAATATTATGACGTATATCATTAAGACAACTTGTTGTTTTACGTTTATAATATATATCATTACGTGTTGATAGATTAAAAAACTTAACTGTTTTAAGTTCAAGATTTATGGCTTTTGACATATCACGTAATTCTTCGCATTGAATAACATTCACTATAAAGTGTAATTTAATCCAATCACTTATTCAAAATGCAATATTATTCGTGTAGCATTTTGCACTTATCTTTAAATCGATCAGAATTCTAGACTTCCCACTCGTAAATGACAAACCGCCATCATAAGTTTAAGCCGTAACGACACGCTTTGGATGGTGATTTGTAGGTGTCAAGTCATCAATACTTAAAAAAAGTAGAATCCATCGCATTGACGTCTCAATTTATGCTGAGCCTAATCGCCGTTTCCGTTTTCAATAGGCGGGCGTAATTACTGATCGAAATCTAGCTGCAAGTTTTATCTGGTCCATACAGCGGACGTGCTGTGCAATAATGGGTCTCTGGAGGCTGCGTGGAGATGGTCTTGGGTGGAGAACAATTAAAATCAGAGGGGCGTCCACTATCGATGTAATCTCTCACTTAAGGGACCATATTAAGTTATTTACGATACATACACTGCTGTAGGAGATTAGTTTTTTTTACCATGTTGTTGTTGCAACATTGTTATAGAGTTGTAGGTTAATAAAGATTGATTAAGTTTATTTTTTTTAAGAAAATATATAAATTCGCGTATTAATAATTAGTAAATAAAAATTGAATAATTGTAAGATTTATTTATTTGATAAACAAGTTTAAGTTATATATTAATAAAATAACAAATCTTCAATTAAAATGATTTCTACAAAACATAACGTCAACATTTTCAAAACTGATTTGATATAAAAGTCATTGAATTAGTAACTGATTTACAACATTCATGACTGATGAACATTGAAAAAGTAATAGTGAATGGTGTATCATTTATAAAAATAGATATATCAGTCAATTCAAACTCATTCTATTAAACTGTGAATTATCCTCTTTTCTTTGAATCAAACCGTAACAGTTGTGATTGCATAAAAAATGAATCATATTCTGAAGTATGTTTGACTTTTTTTTGTTTTAGTCTATAAATGTACAACCAATGAAAATTATTTGCTAGAGTTATACAACAACAGTTGTTTCTAATAAAGAAAATATAGATCTTATATTAAGCTAACTAAACACTCAATCCTGCGATTTTATATCCATTTAATGCCGTTTTTATAAATGTTTCACTTGGTGTAAATGAAATGTATTGTATGTATAAAAAAAACATTTTATTTGAATATATTACATAATTTTTTTTCATTGGAAAGCCGCAATACTGGTATTTTATTAATAATTTGAAATATACTCAATGAAATCATTTATTTAAAATATTATATAATTAACAAACTTACGCACGCAGCAACTTAGTACGTGTTTTTTGTCTACTAAAAACATACAAAATGACTGCGTGGTACCATTCACAACGTTTTTGATGCAAGGCGGATAAGGAGCGCACACTCCAGAAGTTCACCTGCATTTTTCAGCATAATCTTTACTCAGGAACGTGGAACTTGGACGCATTAAGGAGACAAGTGCAGGCTTCTCGTTGCAGCAAGAAGTGCACTCTGGCTTGATCAATGGAGTAAAGCTGGCTGCTGCACCGCAAGGTGTTTTATTGCCCACGTGGACGTGACTGTCAATGAGCACCTGGCTTCTTGCATTATGGATCCTTCTGACCGTGGAAGTGAGCATCAGAGAGGCGGTCGGTGATAAAGCATCGTTAAAAGTGCATTACGTGATAACGGTGAAGTAAAACTGACCGATCTGTGGAAGGCACGTGCCGCATTAAGGCATGTTATTACTGAAGCAGCTTAAAGCTTACTCAAAATAAAAGTTGATGCGTGAGAGTCAGTTATTAAAGACTGACAATTATTTACGAAAATAAATATATAATATCTATCCAGATATAATCTCAGGTAAAAACACTAATTCAAGTTAATAATGATGCTATTTAAAATTTATTTAACTGTGCTTAAACGATTAAATATATATAATTAAAGCTACCTCTCTTGTTTGATGTTTATCTGTAGAATGATATTGTGAAGACTTGTACAAGGTTATAAGTTTGTATGGATGCGGAAGTTATAGGCCTACGTTCAACAGTGGACGGACACAGGCTGATGATGATGATGATAAGTTTGTGATACTATGCGATAAAATACTTGATGTATTTTATCTATAATGACTTATAAAACTAGATATTGTAAAGGAGGTGTACAACTATTGCATATACGCGCATAAATTAGTATATTTCATGAGATTATTTTATTCCAGACATCACATTGAGCTTCATTAAAAGTTCATTCTCAAGTATCAAAAGAATTCCATCAATCATTATCGATCAAACAAATGGCAGTAAATATTAAAAACATATGTTTTTTTACATTTTTGCTGTGTTATTTGTGCCAAATAACATATTATATTATCAGAATTTGCATTTATACGTTCTACAAACAATACACTAAGCCATTACTTACGATTTACATTCGACAAAATTTCTAGTCTGCGAGTCTAGACGAATATATTTAAATTCTACTATCAAATATGAGACATTTATTTTTACCGCCAAAATAATTGCGCACTGTAAATTTGAATAAAACAAAGTTTTTACATTCTACCAATTGTATATATCCGATAACTCAAACTACGTAGAGCGTATCTATGCTGAGAAGGTATTTGCAAAAGACATTGCTTTTGCTATGCGAATATTATATGGAGATAGATACCGTGTAAGACCTAGGCCTTTTGATAGACTCATCAGATGGGTTACAGCGCGTTTGATGGCTGCTAAATGTCACTCCCTGGTCTTAAATGTCTTCACGGTTGGAAGACCATCGTCTTTAGTCGCCGGCCACAGTCTTTCAGTCTTTTGTTCGGCCAACGAGCGCCCTCCTGCGAGACCATAAAGGTCGCTTGCTGACATTCAATTATTTTATGTGTTTCGAATACGATCTGGTGGGCGTTTCTTTATTGATCTTTCCATCGGGCGAGGACAAAGTACCGTTATTGTAAAGAAGATGTCAACGTTAAACATTCAATATCGCTCGGAAGCCGTTTGCAATAACTTGGTCACAGGTTTTGATTGTATGGTGGAGTCACGTAAAATAGAGCTTTGCAATAACAATAATACTAATAAATTGTATTACATTTATATTTAAATGTATTAAAATAACAGAGAAGAGAAAAAAATATTGTACACAAAGCCTAAAATAAGAGCAGTGATTTATTTTTTAAGCTGTTAGAAGGTTCAAAATAAAGAACCGTAATATAAATTCGGTACATGAGTACAAATTTTATCATCATCATTTCCATATCCACTCCCCTTATTGGAGCATACAGTCGACACGATTTATTGCCATTAAGCTGTGTCAACAGCCAAGTCAGCTTTGTCTCCCGAAGCTGCACGGAGTACATTTTCTGTATAGTTTCAGATGGATATCCAGCATGGCTCAAGCCCAGGAGGTTGAATAAAAAGCAATTGTAAATTTTCGGTCTCCTGTAGCATATGTACATTTTTTTTTTAGATTAAATTAAACAAATCCATGTTTATTGACATTAAGGTGTTGAACTATTTATTTTAAATATGAACTGAAAATTTCAATTATGCAGTTTCATAAATAATTGATCCCCTAAACTATATACTATATTATAAAATATAATGTTATCATTTTTCTCATACGTCTAAATAACTACGAGTAGTTCTTCACATAAGCAGGACGTAGCAACATACTCATAAATTCATGCTATTTTACGAAAAAAGTTATTATTTACGTTTCTAAAAAAAAATCTTTCAGCTCGATAGAATTTGTATCAGCGCAATAAATTCGATATTCGCGTAAAAAGGTCTTCGCAAAAATTGTTTTAAATTTGGCGTCCCACCCGCCGTAATACGGAATATTATGATAATGCTGACAGAAATTTATGGATATATTCGAAGACTTTGTCGTGGGTTGACACCACCTACCCACCGTCTTGCAAGGCAACAAGATAGCTTCATCAGTTCCGCTTTAAATATTTAAAATTGACATCACTTCAGTAGGCGGTTGCCTGCAAAAATAATTCAACTTTAATCAGAAAACTTCACGTTCCTTGAACTTTTTCGGTGAGCATTATTTGTCTATTTATTGCTCTTAAAATTATTATGGCCGAATTTATTCGTGTTTTTGAAAGTTTGGTCGGTAAGCGATTTGCTCTGATAATGATATTAACTTTAAATTCGCATACTTTGAGTTGTGAGCTTCGCTGTTATTTCCGTGTTTTTCTTTTTTTGATCACGTGAAGATGGTAACTAGTTGAAATGTGATAACTTAAAGCGTATCATGAAAATAAGTTCCATTTCAATAAAAACGCTAACCGCATGAAATTATCATGTAAAGTTTTAATATTAAAAAAAACCCTTCTAAAATAATGGGTATTTGATAGAAGTTAACGAAATCGTTAATTAATTTATTATATTAACAAATCACGATACTTCGAATATTTAAGTCAAAAATGGAATTATCGCAATCAATCAAGCAATAATTAATTTTTCTATATTGGTTAAATTCGGCGTTTAGTTATATAATAATTAAGCAAAGTTAATTGTACCTTTTTGGTGCAACGTGTTACCAAAGAAGGCAATTCGAGACTCGCTGTAGTAAACTAACTTCACAACCTTAGACTGAGGTCAAGGAGGTCATCAGGATGCACCTAGAATCACGGGAGAGCCCTCAGCCACTCTCTTACAAGCAGCTTTTTGCGTGCGTCCAGTAACGGGTCCCCATCTGAGTCTCCAAAAACAGGACGGGTCAGGGAGGGTTTTCACCAAGCGGTTATCTTTTTGGTGGCAATTTGAGGCAATGATGTGTACCTTTTGTGTAGATTTGTAATATAGAAATAAATTGATTGCACAAAACCGAATAAGTTATTAAAATTCTTATAATTCATCGTTATTTCACTTTTTTTTATTTTATGATGACATGTTTTAGCTTATTGAGAGCAAAAACACAAAAAAATACGGTTACTTATATTAATTACATGTTATTCATAATTTTAATATTCACTTTGAGATCCATTTAACTTTTAAAGTTGTTCATACCTTGTTTTAAGATGAAGCACACTGATCACTGCTTTACTTCATTCATGAAGTCTTCATCAGTTCATATTTTCAATATTTTAAATTTTGAGTACACTGTATAAATGCTTTAATGTCATAATATCATATTGATGAATCATAAGATTTAATAAATACATAATTTAGGTACATGTCTGTCAAAAATCTTTTTATCTACAAAAGATGACCTTTTATATTCTCAAATACATAAATAAACATAACATAACGTCCGTAATGCTACAAAATCCTTCCGTAAGGAGACAGTCATTATTGTTCATCCAACTTTTGTGATGTAACGTCGACCTGTGTGCCTTGTTAAAAAATCCTCCCCCGAAATGTTTGACCCAATAATACTGACGGCAGTTGTTCCCGAAGTTTTTTTTATGATAGGCACGGCGCAGGACATCTCATATCTCGAAGGAGAAAGTTTCAAAATAAGCGAAGGGCGAAACGGGCCAATCCTCGATAACGATCCTGATTTCCTCTTAAGCTTTAGGCTCCAGCTGCGACAAAGCTTTTATCGCGGAGGGGTTAACCGCCAAATGTTGTTTTGTGGCTTTTGGATAGCTTTCAGGTATAATGAACGAGTTTAGATACAATGGTGGATATTAGCGAAAGTGAATTGATCTTTGGAGAAACACAATCGATAACTGAAGAATTATGAAAAAAGCGTTATATTTTGATTAAATTTATACTTTTCTTAGCCATATCTACAAGGAGTATTCATCATCATCATCAGCCTGTGTCCGTCCACTGTTGAACGTAGGCCTCCCGCATGAGTCTCCATCCTCTTCGATCCTCCGCCTTCCGCATCCAGGTCACTCCCGCTATTCTTCTTATATCGTCGGTCCATCTTGTAGGGGGTCGGCCAATGCTTCGTTTGCCAGTTCTTGGGCGCCATTCCAATACTTTTCTTCCCCATCGACCGTCGTCTCTTCGACAGATATGTCCTGCCCATTGCCACTTGAGTGTGCCTATTCGTTGGGTAGCATCCACTACTTGAGTTCTTCTGCGTATTTCCTCGTTTCGGATTCTATCTTTTAGCGACACTCCGAGCATGGATCTCTCCATAGCACGCTGGGTGACTTTTATTTTATGGGTAAGACTTGCTGTCAGATTCCACGTCTCTGCGCCATAAGTTAATACAGGGAGGATGCATTGGTTAAACGCCTTAGTTTTAAGGCATTGCGGAATTTTCGATTTAAAAATGTACTTTAGTTTTCCAAATGCTGCCCATCCCAGTTGTATGCGCCTGTCGATTTCTTTTGAGAAGTTATTTCGCCCTAGTTGTATTACTTGTCCCAGATAGGTATAGTCGTTTACAACCTCTATTTCTGATCCTCCAATGGAAATAGGATCGAAGGTCTGTGAAATATGACTATTAATCATGGCTTTGTTTTATCCATGTTCATTTTCAGACCAATTTTGTTCGACGCTTCATTGAGGTCGTAGAGCATGTCTTGGAGCTTATCAGGTGATTCGGCTATTAGCACTATGTCATCTGCGAATCGGAGGTGAGAAATGTACTCTCCGTTAATATTTATTCCACATTTTGTCCAGGATAGCAGTTTAAAAATATCTTCTAGGGCGTTTGTGAAGAGTTTTGGAGATATAACATCTCCTTGTCTAACACCTTTGTTTATAGAAATATTGTTAGTGTTATCATGGAGCTGGACCATCATTGTTGCAGATTTGTATAGAGATTTTATTATCTCTATATACCGATAGTCTATTTTGCAGCGTTGTAGTGAATCTAGCACTGCCCAAGTCTCGATTGAGTCAAATGCCTTTTCATAGTCTACAAAGGCGAGGCAGAGTGGCTGATTATATTCTTCGGTTTTCTGAATGATTTGTCTTAGCGTGTGTGAGTATTAGGAGTATTAGGAGGTACAAGGAGTATTAGGCTGAATGAAACTCTAAAAAAAGCTGGACTAACTACACAGAAACATCTTAAAGTAACTACTTAGGTAACTACTAAGGTTAACTAAAAAGATTTCAAAGTTTTCTCTATGAAGTTTTAGCAATTTTCGGGTATTTTGTAGGATAATATTAGAAAAACTACTATTGATATTTCAACACGTTATATTAATAAAAAATAAATAGATAAATTTTAAGGCAATATAACTTAGTGATAGGTCAGTTTCAGGTTAATAATAATACAGAAATAACTATTTATTTTCTGTACATATTATTTTGATAAATTATTTCTAATGATCTGTCTAGACATTGCATAAAATATTCATTTTATGATATTTAATTAGAAACTTATACTGTCGACTCTATGCCACATATGATTTAAATTTTGTAAATTAATTTTATTGTTAAATAAAATTTAAGCATTGTAAATATATTGCACCTCTATAGACCTCTATGGAGAAATATCTTTGTTTCAAATATTCCATCATAAATTTCACCGAATTCATTCAGTCTTCTAAAATAATGAGAAACTTTATTCAATGCTGAAACAAATAATTTTTAAATTAAATTCAAAAATATTTATTTTTTTTTATTGTTTTTACATGGATCACGTTAGATTTAATGTGATCCATGTAATAGCAAGTTTTTTTTGTATTTTTCTGATGGATCTCAAAAGTGAATGCTGAAAACATCGACAAAAAAAAATCTTGGGACGACAGTTGTTTGGTTTTAACTAAGCATACAGTCACCCACTATCAAGATCAAACTTCAACCATTTCTGCGAAGCAGTAATAGGGTTTTTAGTTGTAGAATATTTTTTCTTCTTCATTTTAATCAATCGATTATTCGTGGTACAATTTCATAATATCTTATATTAATAAGATCTAAAAAATCATATTTTATAATTACATGGACGCTGATACTCACATTATGATTTTAAAAATATATTAATGCATATTTTATATTAATTCAATTTGTTTTTGTTAATATATTATTATTATTTTAAATATTTTATGAGCAATCCAAAAAATACGGACAAATGTATAATGTACGCAATAAAAAAATAACGTTAATAAATGTGCGAAAACACCGATAAATAACATACCAACTGACGATAAATAATAACATCGAACATAAGTTACGGACGATTCCCAACTATAAAAGTTGTCCGAAGTCTCTACGAGCCGTAGCATCGCTGACCCGTCCGCTGGCGTAGCTTCCTACGTGGTCTACGGACGGCGTCAGCTGCACGCTACGGCACTTCGACTAATAAATTATACGCTCCACGTGATCTACGCTATGTCTACGCAGTGACTATCCAAGTGCTACGCCAAACATGGCAATTAATTTAGATATGTATTATATCACGGATGGATTTTGCAGCTTGATTCACATAACGCCAATTAAACGTATATTTAATGTTATATACTATAATATCAAGTACAAATTATATAAATTACAAAGTTTTTGTTATAGAATAAATTATTTATATTAAGTTCATAACTTTGAGTACATAAGTCACGGAGTGAATACCATATACCATCTAATATGTTCAAAGTTTAATTTTCTTCAATTACTTGATGAAATATATTTTGTTTAATGATTTTGACCATAGTTTTGTAAGTATGTAAATATAAAGTATGTTTTAAAAAAAAGATAAGAAAAATAATATTAAAAATCTTTACAACTGTTGTAGATCTAAATTTTTGGGATACAAATGTTTTTCGTGATGTTATGTTCATATTAAATATAACCGATATTGTTTTTACTGTACGATTAATATTCCGATTGGATGGTAGTATATTTATTTACTTGTAAAAAAATCCTGACTTGTTTCTTACGTTAATAATTTATAAAATTATATTTCATTGTTAAAATATTTATCCAGAGAATAAAATATAAAAACACTTTAAAAAATCAATTATATAAATTAAATGATTTTTTATTATCGTCGATCTTGTGAAAAATATACTCATAACATACATTTTTCAAACTATGAATTTATTGGAAGACCCAAAAAATATTTGAACTCATATATGGTTCAGTATTACATTCAAATATTATTTTATTTCATTCAAAAAAATTAAAACATTATTTTTTACTAGCAATTAATCATGTGTGCACATTTAGACGCATCCCGATGCGTATTTATTTCAACCATACTGCGTTCGAGCAAAAAATGTGTTATTTTATCTCGGCCGCCTCTATATTTAGCGAGGATCCGCTCATTACGCAGTGGCATGTGTTGTCACTGAAATGCGACTCTGCCACCTCACTAGTCACTAGTGACTAGTCACTAGTCAGTCACTCGCTGTGTCTAATTATTGCGATTGTCGCAAAGACAAAAGCCGCGACGCTCCGGTTGAACGCAAAGGTCTGCTAATTGGACGAAACGGCCGGCGATTAGTCAGATTTTTTGCCCATTTTCTCGTACGAAATTTGAGTTTTCTTGTTAAATCTCAAAGTGTCTGCGACGCACACTTCAATCGTCTCCTTTTACGCTCCAAAAACCCCCGGGAATATTATCTTTAATTGGTTTAATTCTGGGCACTTGACGCATAAATTATTTGCAGAGAAAATAAAATGAAATATAAATGTTACCCTCCCGTAGTACAGTTTGTAATTTTATAATATGTACTTTTCAAACATACTTTTCAAATCAAAGCAAACTCTATTATTTTTTTGTAATTAAATGTTTCTTTACTGATGCAAGATGTCATTTTGAAAAAACTTAAATATTAAACTTCATTAAAATACATCGCGTGTATTTTATTGTACAAAACTACGGTAATTTATTGTACGAATACAAGTTAAATTATTTTACATGATACAGATACAACTGTTATTGAAAATTGACTACAATGTTATATTATTTTGTTATTTGTTAGGTAGATATATAAGTTTGTTTTATTTCCCACTTAACACTATCCAGTCCGCGCGTTACGCGATTAAGCTTACGCTGGAGGCCGACTGTTTTTTTAAAGAATTGCTAAATCTATCGTCATGTGTTCAAATAAAATTAAATATGACCCTCACTATAAAGGTTTGAGATCTTTGAATTATGGTCCAAAGTAAAAACAACATATATGTTCTGTGATCGGCCACCAACGATTGAAAAAATCATCACAAGCTGTGTATAGTCGGCAACTAACTGATGGCGGAACGATCACACACATGTTGTGTGACCTGCTTTTAACGTTCGGCCTGGTGATACTGACACATATTGTGTAATCGGACTGGATAGTGTATAATATTTTTATAACTAAATTGCCTAATTGGAGCATATAGTCATCACAAATTGCTGATGTGAATTTGTATCAGCCACCTAAGACTCGCCCAATGTATATGCACTTGTGACTTTGAATATTACGCTCTATGTGTCGTACCCATCGGCCTTTTAGGAGGATGAAATCTCGGAAGCTTTAAAAAAAATCATATACACATGTTCTCAAAATGTATAATACGACTGCATTAACTTTTAGTTTTTATTTTTATTTTGATTGAGTTAAGCTGCGAGTATCACTTGACTCATTTACTGCTTAACACATCGTTCTTTTGCCTTTCTGTGGGTCTCCTAATAGCTTTATGAAAAATCACATCGCATTGAACGGGCTATAAAGCTTTTATATCGTTTGCTTTGAGCCTTGGTACTTAATGGTTCCAGGAAATGGTCACCATTCTTTTAATTAAATCTCCCCAGGATGTGGCGGCTCTGAGTCTCGGATGCTTACAACACTGTCAACAAATATCCTTGAGCTTTAAGCTTAGACGAAAATAAAACAAAATTTTTCGTAATGACGACCAAAATAAACCAATTTGCAATCTTTTGAATATCTGGAAACTATTTACGTAGAAACGTATGAGAAAAAAAATCTCTTAAAATTCTGTTTGTCTTATATTCATTTGTAAATAAAAACTATCGCCTGAATACTCGCAAATGAATAAAGAGTCATGTTAATCACAATGTTATGTAAATAACTTAAATTTGTTTTCTTTTTTTAACTTCCTCATCACGACAGTGTCAAATATAAATCATAATTGTAAGCCTTGTACATTTTTTTGCTTGTGGAAACTTAAGACTTCAATCTTTATTGTTACCATTCTATCATTATAAAATAATCGATTCTAAAATATACGTACAATAAATATCAAATACAAATACCGCAGCGACCTAATATTTCATTTTGGTAATGGTCAAATTTTTTTTTTTTATGTAAACGCATGCAGGAGAGCACAACCGGTCAAGATCAGTGCACTCTATGACGCTCAGCCAGGGAGGCTGGACGCTGCATGCGGGAAACGTGTGTTGTGTTCGTGTTTGTGTGTGGGTTGGGGAGATTGCAAGTGTATATTTATCTGTTTCTTGAAGAGATCCACATACAAGAAAAAATTAAAATATACATTATTTACTAGCGTCCAGTTCACCTTAAGCACCAATGCATCTCATCCACTAGACGATATAAATCCGACACCACAGATTTTTTTTACTTTTGATAACAAAAACTAAAAACATCATTTATATTGTGAGATCAGAAAAAAATTCAATATTGCTTAATTTAAATTACTTTATTTTTATAAAAAAAATAATGTATGCATTGATGCATTCTTTAAATACCTATAATACAACCTCAAATCTCCACTACGAAGCATCCTTACAACACCAGTAGATTTAATTGAAACAGACTCAATCTGTTGACTCAAGTTTCTTCCACTCTTCCTTCAGCGTCTGTAAACGTAAGAGGCTGCGTGTTGATCCATTCACCGATAATGAGGAAAACGTACAAATGAACTGGAATAATTTATTAGTTGTGTGCAAGTCTGGGAGGAGTCGTCTAAGACGCCCCACGTCTCCAGAAGACCCTGCAAGCCTTATATAATAGATTCGTAATTTGGATGTTACAAAATTATGTTTGCTCAGCGCTTCAGTTTGTCGAAGAACGCTTTCATGCAATCATTGTTTTCACATACACGGCTGGAAACATTACAGTGCATTAAATTTTGATTGTTTGGTTTTGTATTTCAATTTAGTTAACGAATTATAATATGATTATTATATCATATTTTTATAATTATTTACTAATCATACTCGTGACTATGAGACATCTAGAAAGGAACACAATTTATTATTTGTCTTATGTTTTTTAAATTTAATTGAAGATCCATTAAATATATTTTTGATGTTTACTTTAATTTTTAATTAAATAAATAAAAACAACGTTTTGAAAATGTTATTAATTTATTTTATATTTTTTATTAATTTTATACAAAATAATTTATATGATTTATTATTAACGCAGTATTATTGCACTATATGCAGATTTTCAGTGATTTTTATACAGGTGAATGATTAAAAAAGTGCTCAGAGAACAAAAAACAAAATAAAGTTCTTACTTACCAGTAGTAGAGTAACTAATATGTAAATATAGTGAATACAAAGTATAAAATATTTCAAAACCAAAAATATAAAAATTTTCTACGAATGATGTCTCTTTTATCATTTTGGAAACTAAAAAAAAAATCCATTGTGAACTAAAAAAAAATATATTTTTGTTTGATAATAAAGCTCAATATTTCAGAAAGGGTTATTTTTATGATCGATCTGCTACAATTACATGCGACTGAAATATTATTTTCAATTACGGAATTTCTCCTCGATAAATGTACCAAATCATCCTCGAAATATGAAGGTGTCACTTTTATACATCTGAAGCATTACTTTGCAGCGAAAATTGTAACAAAGAAAGGAAATAATAGAACTTACCTTTTCGCACCTCATATAAATTACAGTCCATTTTTGTCGCCACTCTTACAAACCCAATTCCTGGAGATGACAATTTAATGAGGGCGATAAAGAATTGGCCTGCAAAGGTCTTCTTGCTGAGACGCTTACAATTTCAGCAATATTTCTGGATAGTGAACTTGGTAACATGTTGTTTCATAAAAATCAGCAAACGTACTGAAAGTTCTAAAAAAATAACTACAATTTTTTACCACTTTTATTGCCATTTTTATTGTACGTATTGAAAAATATTGACGTGTTCTCCAATTTATTTTTATTTTAGGTTTATTAATTTTGAAAATATAATTTTCTTAGGGAAATAAATACCCATTTATATTAATTATACTATATAAATGCGTTTCTAGGTTTTTGTATATTCATTAGAAAGTTTTTAACGCTATATTTTTCCTATATCCGTTTCATATCTGTTCACCACAAACTCCCGCTTCTCAGATATATCAGTTGCCATTTTCCCAAAACAAATCTTCACCCAAATTTCCACATGAGAAAAACGAAAATCCCCTATATATAAAGCTGGGGATTTGATGGAAGCTTAAGTTTCTGAGGCATATTTTGAGTGTATTTTCGATAAATTTTGTAAGGAGATAGGATGATAAGCAAAACACTCTTGAAGACTAGAGCATTTGGTTCTCTATTGCTAAACTAATCAAATAAAACATAATTTTGTGTCGCATAAGTGATTTTTTATCTTCTATCATCTTTGTCTCCGTAGTATCAATCCGGTTGATTGGTTTGCAGCAACAAAATCTTGCATCTCGATCTCCACCCATCTCGATCCTCTGTAATCCTCTTTAGCTCAGCATAAGAGCTACAACTCATGTCGTCAAACACTTGCTGCAAATATTCCCATCTAGGGTGCCCTCTGCAGTTTCTACCCTCAACTATCCCTTCAACAATGTCATGAAAAATACCATCGTGGCGCATGATGTGACCGATCCATCGGGCTCACCTCTCTAAGATGGTTCTTACTAGTTGCCTAACGTCCTTGATTAAGCTGAGAACCTCATTGTTCGTGACGTGGTCTCTCCAGGAAATTCCGAGAATTCTTCTATATGACCACATCTCAAAGGCCTCTAGTCTTCTATCATAAACAATGACAAATAAAATAAAAAACTTTGGTGTTATTAATGTTGCTTGCCAACAAAACAGGAAATTAAATACATTGATGGGACATTTCACGAAAAAAAATATACACAATTCTCGCATCGCCGAATGATTCCAAATAATTGAAAATAATTTTTTAACCGAGTGAATTTTGTCACTCCTCGTGAACGGATTCATTTTCACGTGACGTGAATTGAATTATTTTAAATGATTCACGATCACGCACCACTTCAAATTAATTCGATGATTTATCAACGCGTTGCAAAAATGCAACGGAACCTTTTTTAATTTGCCTCGTTAGCTACAATCAATGCGCCAATTATTGGCAGGCAATATATTTATTACCACGCCATGCGATAAACCATCATGAAGAGGGGCTATGTACACACGTTTCAGGAACAGAACATGAAACTATCAAGTTAAATACTAATTGAAAAAAAAACGTACATTAAACAGAGGTCTATGTTTGAAAGCTAGTATGTAGGATCGTCATCATCATCATCATCATTTCCGCTCCCATATGCGGACGTCACGAATTGACGCCATATAACTCTGTCAACAGCCATGGTCTTCATCTCATCCCATATCAGCTCTGTGTCTTGAAGATGCGCCGATTACAAATGATGTTTAATTTTCGACAGCCTTTTAGGTCGGGGAGAACCAATCAGCTGTAGTTTATACACTCTGCTGTGGCGTTTGAAGTACATGTCCCAGCAAGATAGAATTTTTTTCTTGATCCACTGTAGAATAGAAGGTTGCTTTATCCACTTCCTCACCCGTGTTATTTTTTTAAGTCAAACCATCATGCCCTTAAAACTATACGAAAGCATCTGCTTTCACAACTTAGTATACAACTGTATATTTTTCTTCTTATATTTCAAGATTCGCAGCCGTAAAGTAGACTGGAAACAATACAAGCACTTTGTAGCTGAACCTATATATTTTATTAAATGAATCAACAGTAAAACATAATAGGAATGAATTATTAATTGTCTCCTTTAGATTCAAATATATTTTATTAATAATTTATCAACAATTTAACTAAATAACAATGTAAATATTTAATAAGATATTTAAGATTCGGTCAAAATTGTTGTAATTTCCTTTATCCTGTGAAATAGTTTAAAACATAATGAAACCATAAATGGGTTAATTTAAGTGAGGTTTTTTCTTGTAATAAAATCCTTTAATATTTAATTAGTCTTAGAGTTAATTAGAAAGTTTTACATTAAAATAATATTTCAAACTTAATAATATCTGAATTCATTCGGAATTTCAAATGAATGTTTATCTTAATTAGAGATGATTTAAATTTACTACATTCACTTAAAATTAATTTATTTGTTTACCAAATAACAAAAAAACCACAAGTATTTGAAAACTTTTGCAGGGCAATGTGAACCGTAAATTCACAAAATAGCCTCAAGTAATTAAAAAACTTGTTTGGGCAAGCCTTCCAAGTATTTCTCCAAGGCAAACTTTTATTCGATAAAATTTATCATGAGTTTCTGCGGCTTAAATTTAATATTTAATTACATAACTCATATCTTCATCTTTCTTAAGACAATAAAAAAATAATTTATGAAAAATTAAAATATTTATTATATGTGTGTATTTTATTCAGCGTTTCTCTTAAATGAAAACCAAAATTTTAAAGAAATATGTACATGTGAATGGACCTTTTTCTGGATTATATAATTTTGATCATTCAATTGAAAGTTTTTTTTAAATATCAACATGCTCAATTGCTTAAAAAAAGAAGCTTGATTAAGTAAATTTAAAAATATTATTATTTTGAATAAAAAAGACCATATCTTTTAGAAACATTGCCTCCTACTATTGAAAAGTACACAAAAATCAATTTGATTTTGGCTGAATGATTGATCATTTTTTAAATAATTCATAATTTTGTACGTGAGTCTTATACTTATTTTTAAATATTGTTCTCAGATTCTATATGTTCTATCTGGGGCATATAGCCATCAACATTTCTCACCTCTGTATCCTTAACTCCGCCAAGTACATTTTACGTATATTTTTCAATGGTTTTTCAGCACGATAAGAACTCAAGAGCTTGAAGAAAATTTAGCTGTTATTAACAAGACATATATGTATTTGAGCGTTTAATAAGTTTTTTAAATAGTTTGAATAATTAAATTAATAAACATTTCTTACCACTGTTGGATCACTTGCTGAAAGATAGCAGTTTCACCTTTCATAAGGGTTTTCTCAGTTGTGTAACAACATACTGTTGTATAATTTTTTTAAGATGTATCGAAACGGAACTCAAAGTGAAGGCTTAAAATTTAAAAATAACATTTGTTGGAGTAAGTCTATTATTTATTTTTATAAGGCTGCTTGGCATTAAAAATATACTTAAGTTTTATTAAGCATTCGTGTACTTGCACATTATTTATTTAACTAATGAGATAATAACGATCAATGTTATGTGTTTTGTGATTAAAAGTATAATATTATTTACATGTAGATACTCATTTTACACATCAACGAGTTCAGATACTAAACTAATTTATTTTATGAATTAAGCAAAGCCCTATATACTGAGAGGGTTCCTATACTCACTAAACTAGTTAGCATAAATCTTTGACAATGAGCGGCCAGTACGCTGGGTTGTGTTTATGTATGGAGGCGTTGCAGGGGCTGATAAAATTCCAAAGGAGTCCTTGTTTCACTCTTGATGTCTTTATTTCCTGCAGCAGGCTCATAACCTCGCATTCCGGCTCCGGAAGGGACAGAAGGGTAGGTCTTGCCTCGGGCCGATTAGTACTGGGCATTGAAATAGTACATCGCTTTATACTATTATTTCATACAACGGATAGAACAATATATTTAAATGCTAAGTCTTCTGAAAATGATCATTCGTTTAAGTGACTTAAATAATGCATAATAAATATTATAAGTATATTGTCATAAAAACATAAAAGCAGTTTATTCAAATTAAGGTCATTGTACACAATATATTTTTTTTGTAAAAATCTAAGATACTTATGCTATGAGAATTTCTTTTAACAATGCAAAATATTAAGGTATTATAAGTCTTGTAATTTAGGCAATATTTATTAAAATATACTTTTGGACTTCTTTATTGTTGTTAAAGCAAAATATTTCTTGTAAAAAATTCAAGTTTAATAAAGAAAAGTTAAGCGAGACACGTTGGTATATTATTTTCGGAATTCTATGTATTTTTATTAAAAATGGTTGACAATGTACTCGTAATTTTTTCAAGTTAAGAAAAAAGTAATGTCTCCTAATAATTTGTACAACATCATCTTATATATAGTACAATACGCAAGGTTCTGTTACTTTGCTTTAGCTACTTTTTAATACAGAACACGCAGCCCATGCCCATATATTTTATATGAAATATGCGACGTGTTTGTTTCAATTGTCATCTAATCTAGGCTTATTTTCTCTAACACTCTTGAAAATCACATCAATCAATAAATGATAATTAAATAGAGAGTAAAATCATCAACACAAAGCTTTTTGCAATACGTTTCGAGCTAAGATATTGATTTTAATTTATGTAATTTATTTGCTTGACGCAGTAAAATTATTGTAATACAGTTTGCTCCAAATTCAATTTAATTCAAAACAAAATGTCATAGTTATATTTTTACGAGTGCCACAAAGACCAAGAAATGAAAATAAAGACTTTTGAAGAATTCGTGGCCTGCATAGCTTTATTACCGGGCAATAACTTTATTACTGCTATTGCTTTTGATACGCGACTGGAACTTGAGCGAACTAAAATGAACATTTTTTATTCATGAAATAATCCCATTTCCGTACTTTTTTTACTGTGTTGACGCTATAAATAGTGTACAACTTTTTTAATAAAACACCAGACCCGGCTACAACTTTAAATAAAAATTCGCGCTTTTCGCCGAGTTATTAGTTTGCGTTATATTATTTTTTGTTCACTTCTCGAGATACTTATTTAAATGTTTATATTTTTTAAAATAAAATTCAGAATTTTCGATATTTTTTATTAAGTATCATTTTTTGATGATGTTTATTTCACTTATAATGTAAAAAAAAACGCAATCTATCTATGTAATTAAACACACTGACTTGGTTCTTCGTGGACACAATTTCTAGATGGATCGGCTTGATGCAGTTTGTGGAAAATATATGTTGTGGTTGTGGGCGTAGAGGGATGAAATATATGATGAAATATATATGGTCAAAGCGTTTGCTTTGCAAGCCAAAAGTCGTGGGTTTGATCCCCGATGGAGATTAAAAAAAAGGATTTTTAATATATTTCTGAGATCCGCGAATTTGATCCCTCACCCGTAAAATGCTAGTCATAGCCTATTAATTAAAATTGATGGTAGACGAAGGTCATCCCTTGAAGACCACCCATTCATAGTAAATTCCTGTAATAATAATTACAGGAAAATGCGTGAAGGGGCTATAGTCTATGACGTTGGCGAATCAACACTCCACATGCAGCACTAAGCCATATGCACCACGGTAAGCGTCATAGAATTCCACAGATGAGACTTCAGAATTACTATCACCGTCTGTCGGTATTCTCCTGTATGTGTTAACATAAAAAAGCCCAAAAGCCACAGTTCAAAATCTGGCCGTGAAAACCTACAAACTTATTTAGTACAAAACCAATTTAAAAACTCATGCAACATACAGATATATAAGAGGTTTTTATAAGACGTATCATTTTATCTAAGCTGCCAAAAAACAAAACCTACAACAATTTTAGAATGTGGTATTTTAAACCACTACGAAAGTGTAAAATATTCGCATTTAAATTGGATTGAGCAGACCAAATGTTTGATTAGATCTCGTCTGACGCGATACAAGCAGAGGATTATATGGAAACCTACCCAGAACATTGGCTCCCAACCTATAAGTATGCATCAATAATATGTAATGTATCCATAAAATATTACTAAAGAACAATAAAAATACGAGTATGAATCAATGTTTATTTTCTTTCGATGATAAAATGATCATATTTTATGCAATCTATGCTGTTTTAAAATACAACAAATACCGTAAATATTGAACTAAATCAGAAGAAAAACTATTTACATAAATGTAATATTTAATGATATGATATTTCTTTTAGATTATGTATTAATAATTTGATATTACCTCAATACTTTTTATCGTTGTTTTTTTTTAAAACGCTGTAAATACAATGTAACACACAATAAATATTTAAGCTAATAATGAATATTTAAATATGACAATAAGGTACCATTTAATAGGTGTATGTGCTGGTTAAATAAAACAACACGTATTTTATTATTATGAAGCCATAAATGAAAAAAAAAACATTTTGTATCAAAATACATTTTTACAGTGATCTAAAAAAACTAATTTTTCATCAAAAATAAAACAAATGCACATTTGAGAATCCTTAGCCTTAGTTTTACTGTTAGAGACGTTAAGACTCTCCAAACTAAATCCGTTCGCCCCTCCTTGCTACCCCTGTAATCCATCCGTGATAAAGAAGACTATCGTGATGTAATAATAGTAACAATAAAAAGTTTAGGACGCGGCATACCACGGGGTTGTATTATTAGGGGATAGGGGTACACTGCACTCCCCAGAGAAGGATAATTCCCGCAAGGGATAAGGTTATAATTTATATATCCCCTTAGGGACATGCTCATATATAGGTGGCAGCCCTAATTGAGTACGGAAGACTCAAAATAGTAAGCCATCATTATTTTAAGGCACTTTTTAAAAACGAAATTAGTCATCTTTAAAGGACACATAGCGACACAACTACAGCTTCATTAGAGATATTTAAGCGAACACTAAATCATCGTTATACATATTATAAAAATAATTTTGAGATATATTTCAAATATTAAATATATGAATCCTTTCAGCCTTGTTTTAAAATGGATCATACTGATATCTACATATACACTTGGAATAACGCGGTTACTCGTACAATAAAAGCTTTAGTCAGTTTCTAAATTCATAATATACAGTTTTCAGTGTGATTTGATATTTATTAATAAATCTTTATCTTAATTATAGGTTCCTTTTGAATCGAATAAAAACGTATAGCTTTTTCATCATATTCTTAGTACCAAATACGATTATATATATATATATTTTTTATTTAATCAAATATAAAAATATACATTTTTTACACAGTAATTTACATTCCAATCTTTTTTTTTTTTTTTTTTTTTTTTTTTTATTCAATTCAATTTCAATTCAATTTTATTTATTTTTTTCCTTGCAAAAACATTACAAATTTTATCAATTCAATGCATTTCTGAAGTACAATAATATAAATACAATAATATACTATAAAATATAAATACAATAGGTACCATAAATGTGGTGATGTACAATTATAGACACATTTAGTATCACTGACCTCACACTCAGAACTAGCGTCAGGAGACTCAAGATAAACAGTTTGACTTGTAACAACAAAAACCCTGTCATAAGTATATCATGATTGACTCACAAATAACAAGGCATTATTGTCACAAAATAAAACGTGTAACATTTCGCCTCCATAAACACCAGTACTGAATTTAAAGCAATATAACACTTAATATGTCAATATCTTCACTCAAGTTGGTTTCAACCACTGTTCACTGCGATTCTTTCGTCTTATGCGTATCCAGGGTTGAACGATGGTCCTTTCAGGCCACACTTGAGGCTCCATGAGAGACTCCAGCGAAGTCGCGATGACCCCGACTTTGAAAGAAGCTTTTACATTCGCTTACCACACCACTTAAAGATAAGATCTTGTGTGTGGCGTGGGATTCATCTATGTTATTTTACAGTTTTATATAATTATACAGAGTTTTACATATACACATTTATACATTTACATGATTTTGATATAATACTAACATTATATAATTAATAATTTAAGACACTATAAATTGAATTAAACCTTAAGTATATATAAATTAATAATACATTTTTGGTACATTTTATTATTTCAATTTTTTATGCAGTGACGTCGGTTCTGTTCGTAATTCTTTTAAAGTACTGTTTCACCTTTTCAATCAATATTTTAATATATTGATCGTATAATATAATACACTGATCGCTTTTATTTCCCGAGGAAGATTGTTAAAATTAACTATTCCGTTATATTTGTAACCATTTTTTGCATGTTGTGTGTTAAATTGTGGTATTATTAAGTTGTACATAAACCTAGCAGAATGACAAGTGTACCAGTTTTCGATTCTCCTTTCTTTAATAGTCTGTAAAATAGTGTATTTTTGGTATAGTGTATCCACCGTTGGCACTTTGAATTTGTGAATGGATGTATTTATATATTTTTTTCAATTATTTACCATAGTATCACGGAATTATGTTTTGAAGTATCAGTAATTGTAGAATACAATATATTTAGTTTGTTCTAAACTGGAATGACGATAAGGGGATTATTAAGAATAGCGCTAAACTTAATATTGCCAAATATGGCTTGGAAGCTATAAATACCGTCTCTCAAGGTTCCAAAGCTCCATTAAAACATAGCAACTTACAGAACTGAGTTGTAACATATTTATTAATAAGCATGTGCTTCAAATAAGGAAATACAAAATGAAAATTAATGGGTGTATGAAGGTGAATGAAAAATAAAAATATAATTTCCTATATTATTCATATATTCAATGTAGAATGGTCCTGCAAAGTTTAAAGATCGTTTTATTTATATAATATTTTATCATCTCGAAAATACCATTTTTGGAGAGAGATGCGACCTGAATTTTGACAAATTAATGTTACTTTGACCTGAAAATATCCAAGACATTCCCCAAAGGGAATTCAAAATATAATACAAGTGTTTAATTGGGTGAATTTCCATCTCGGAAGCGACATCCTCGGAGAATGAATAATATTGAAGGAGATAAAATTATTAAGAGAATAGAAATTCCGGAATAATATTTAAGGCCCACGCTGAAATGTTTAGAAGTTAATTAATTACACCTTGAAATAATTTGTTCCCTCGATTCCAAGAAGGCCCCTCTACATTCGTTTCCTTTCAATACTAAAACGAATGAATAAATATATATTAAATACTAATAATATACCAAGGAGTACTCTATTTGCCTTTCTTTTATTATTATTTTTAGTACCTCACATTTCGTTAGCAAAGAAATATTATGACAAAAAGTAAGCTATGTTAGCTTTTTTGCAGTTTTTTAATCAATTTATCAAATAAATTATTTATTTTGGTGCAGTTTTATTATAATATATTCAATACAAGGCAGATGCTGGGCTTACAAGTCTTTGAACGAGTCAATGGCCTACTCTGGTTTGAGTATTTTTGAAATATGACGAAACTTATTTCTAGGAGACTACTATAAAATGTCTTATTTAATAATAAAAAATACTAAGCTGTGGTAATTTAATGCTTTAAGTCATTTAATAATCAACACTTATATACATATTTTGATCATCTGTTTGTAACGTATTTCAATTAAACTTGGATACATAAATTACTTAACTGTATGATAATATAATTAAGTTACTTGTAATTCACAAGTTTTTAATGAATTAGTTATTATATAATAATAATAAAACGTTTTAAATAAAAAAGCTGAGGATTTCAGTTCAAAGATAAAATAAATTATGTGTGTTTTTTAATTTATCTATCAATTCTATATGTAGCATAATAAGCAAGGAAATGGGCAAATTAATTTATTATTTGTAATTTATAATATAATTTTTAATACTAAACATAAATATAGTCTAGTCTTCTTAAAAACGCTACATTATCAATAAACATGTGTTTTATAATTATGTTTTTTTATTAATTTTTATCCGTCAATCGTCAGCTCAAAACCAGATCACCTGGCAAATAACTTTATCGGCCTTGGATCTTTTTATTGATCGATAAAAATTTAGATGAAAAAACATGCCTAATTGCTAAAAAATGTTATTTCATATATGCTATAATTTAAATTGGTGTCAAAATTCTCGTTAGATTTATATTTTATGGTGACCCAGATAAAAAAAACGAAATAAATTAAATGAATATGTACAAAACGCTTACTAAAGGTAAATTAATTGTTATCGATCAACGTTCTTATGACGACTTAGTTAATTGAGCTTCAAGCGATTGTTAATTAAAAGCTTTTATTTTGGATGAGATTGCGAAAAGCTTAAATTGTTGAATGCTTTTATTTTTAGATGATTTTCATTTGATCAGATTCAAATGTTAATAAAGAATCAATTGTCAGATTTATTTTTGCTATTAAATAAAATCAACTATTATTTTTACAGTACACTCGTCAAAATTTGATATTAAAAAATTCGTTTTTAAATTAGCGTGCAAGTATATAATAATCAAAAAATGTTTATACTAATATATATATATATATATATATATATATATATATATATATATATTTATAAATATTATTTATAAACATTTAACTTGAGATGATACTACACGTTATCAATATTATATCTGGGTCATATCTTAACTATAAACTGTGTGGGATTTTTTTAAATCAAGCATTAATGCACTTAAATATATAAAATATATAAATCTTATCATCCTTAATAACACTAAGCAGAATAAAATTTTCAAATAATATATGCACAGGTTTTCTGAAATGATTACTTTTCTAAGCATATCTTTTTACGTTAATGAACCTCAAATATATTCCAAATGCACAGTGTAAATAAAGTTTTACTGGCCTCTTTACGATTGCCAAGTCGGGTAATAATTAAGTAATATATCGGAAAATTCTATTTCGAATTCACCTAGAGCTAAGTGAATGAGAAATAAAATTGCATTTCTTCAGGGAAGTGTAAAATGTGGCTCGTAAAGAAAAGTAAATTATGAAAGTCAATATAAATAACTATCATTGATAATATTGATATATTTCAATACAATCGATGTATTAATTTTTAAGATTCTAAAGTACGTTCATGATTATTAAATATTGTAATTAATAAGATTAAGCTCATGTAAAACTAGCTTATATCAAATAAAATCACTAAAAAATGTAGATGATAGTCCATATTTGCTGAGATATTTTAATCAAATGTATGTATTATTGTCATTATTGAAGGTATTCTCCTTAAAAATGTCATTTGTATTATATTTCATATATGATTTGAATAAATTTAATGACTGATATTTAGGTTCTATTAATTTTACAGCTGTTTTTTTTAAGACGCACTCTAAATTATAAAAATAAAAACCATTGATTACTGAGAAAAATAAAATACCGTAAAAACGTACTTAATTTTTTAAACGGTAAATAATTTTCGTGTTTCTTTCCCAATGTTGACGAAGCTCTGTATTTAACGTTGCTCACTGAATGGGTCATAAGCGAAGTCTTAAAAGTTGCATAGCTTTCTCCCTGGTGGAACCAATCGACTGCAGGGTGGAAGGTATTGAAGGAGGAGTTGAAAGTATCCTGACGAAGATGGAGGAAGCCAAGGGGATGGTCGGTAGAATACCAGACGAGAGGGTTGGTAAAGAAATGTACCATTCCATACCTGCAGTGTCGGACCCCTAGACTATTGCTAATAAAATTCAAAACTGCTCGAAACATACAAGGATTTCCTTTTTATATTTTTTAAAAATGTATCATTTGGAGATCATGTAGATTTATGTGATTTGATTGTGGTCAAATAAATGATACTTTCAATTTTATCCACAAAATACTTATTTTCGTAACCTAAGTTACAAATAAAGTTTTGATAATATTATATATTATATTATATAATAGATTTTAGATATTTTTGATCTACTATATACTTATTTGTGAACATTTAGAAAATTTCTTAGAGTTATTTCTCATTTTCATGATTATTTTATCAATTGTCTGACAGTTAAGATCTAAAAATTTAATCAAATCGTCTATTAAAAATGATCATTTAAAATATTCATAAAAATTATAATTAATCGTCATAGAAACTATGTTAAGCTTAAAGGAAATTGTGAAGTCACTAAATAATATAATTTTGAGTAATAATTATTTTAAAATATCTTTTTCTTAGTAAATATTTGATAATGTTTAATTTAAGCGTAGCAGATTTAATATTTGAATATCAGGAAAGAAAGTTGAAAAACATAATATTTTATAATTTACTATCGCGTGATCGTATAGTACGTAACCATGCGAGTGAGTCACCTTGCGTTAATCTCTCAAAGCATGCGAAGGATAATAAAATAGCATGCGAAAAAAGCTTCACTTGCACTTTTATCATGTAAATAAGCTCCTTTTGCGATGGACATTTATCAAACGTCCGCTCCGTACACGCCACGGTAATTTACAAAAAAGCTCACTGAAACCGCAATTAAATTTGCCCGTCATTTGCGAAACGAATAGAAACAACCCCGTTCTTTTTAAATTAGACAGATACAATGTACAATAGTTTTGAAGTTCTCCCTAAGGGAGTAGTGCAACGCCAGTTCGTCATTTGAGTAGTTACAACATTAGTGTTGTACAAAAATGTGATTCATACAACTGAAGAAATCGTTATGTTTTGATTACAATGACAAATTAATGCAATTGCAAGAAATAGCAGTAAAAATAAATAATATACTGATTTCATAATATTTTTTGAATTGTATGATTATTATTAGATCATATTAATTGTGTTATATTTAATTTTATTTATAAAACTAATGCATGTTTTAGATATTATTGTCACTGATGCATGAATTATATATATTTTTCTTTCATTTTTCTATATAAAGTCTTTGTTAAAAAATAATTTAGTTTATTTATCTGTGCATTTATGGCGTATTTGAGTGGATTTGGTGGACATTAACTTCATTGGTGGTCTTCAAATAACTGCAAAAAACCCTATCGCCAGCTAGATATAGTATTAAACATAATATTTGTAGTCATTTAAATATGGATTACGTTTAGTACTATATAATAACATACTGGAAGACCGCGTGGATACAATGGAAGTAAATGAAGGGGCTATGAATTGTATAGGTTATATTCTTATAGTTTAATGTTTAAAATTTATATGATGATTTTATACAGCAAAAGATTCAAAGCAAGAGAGACCTATAACTATCAAAATAAATATAAAAAATATTACTTACTTATTGAAAACAAACTAAGTATTTATGGATTAATACAAAATATGTTTGATTCCTCCTCAGATAATGGCGATTGAAAAACTGTATGGCGGCAGTAAGGAGAACAAACACACTTTGATTATGATTATAAACTTTATACGTCTATAAATTCATTATTTTGAATAAAAAAAGATTGACCTTATTTTTATCAAATATTTAAAAAAATACAATGCAACACTATATTGAAATTAATTAAGTACGAATATTTTTTTTTAATATTCCACTGCACGTCTACAAAATTCACCAAATCATAATCTGCTCTCCTTCTCGAAACGCATAATTCAAATTAGCTCACGAATATTGGGGTAACTTCCAAAGTTCTTCACTACCTTATAACTCAAACAACTCTCATTCAAATTCAAGCCCGAATCGCTGCACTCGAAAGCGAAAGCTCCGCCTAGAAAAAACTCATACCGTAAATCCGTCGCAGCTACGTGGGCTGTTTTACGTTTGGCATAGTATTATTGTTGCTGCTAGATTGGCGCGTGTCAGAAGTTGCGCGTGGCGAAAGCTTCATGCTCCCCCATACTGTAAGCCTATAGGAGTGTCCCTCTCTTGTGCATTCATCGCCAGTGTTGGTGATGACAGGAGCGGACTTAACACTGCAAGAAGTCTTGATATGACACTGTTTTAGGCATAAAAACATCCGTCATCAAGGATATCAAATATCAAATACGTTGCAATGTGCAACTTGTACTTAGTTTCTATGAGAAAATAGTCAAGTACAGAAAATATCAGTAAAATTTATTGTGAGACAATGTTTATAAAACAAGTAAGCAATTTTTGTGAACTGCAGCTGCATTTGATCGACCCACCTAGACATTTGATCCAATTGATAATGTATAGTTGCAAAACGCGGCTTAAATTTAAAAATGTATACATAAAATATTTCGATAGAACAATTATTTTGTATATTCATTGCATTGTTGCTAGCGATTATTTCGTTAACTTGGTAAATAAATTGACTTATTTTTTTCAGTATTAATAATATTATTCTGCGATTTATGATTCTCCTTGAAAATCTAGATACAAAAAGTGAAATTTTATTGCTTAATAAATAATGTAATACGTTTCATTCACTTTTGTGTTTCTGATATTAAGCAAGTTCCAGTGTCAATGTATTTGCAGCCTTCAGCTGGCGTAAAATGTAATGAGTTTGATTTGATAATGAGAGTTTTATTACAGTTACTTACATAAGATAACTATAAATCTTCTATTGTGATTTGAGATTTGAATCTTTATAAGAGCATCTAATGTAAATGTACGATAATAATTTTTAGCGACCTTTTGTACGAGCTAGACAGCCGTGTTGCAAAAATCAATTCTGTGGATTTGAATTGTATAACGCTTACCAATTTTAATTTTTCTACATGCTGTAGTTGAATTTTTATATGGATAAAAATTTATGAAAACGTCATTAGCTAAAGGTTTATTATTTTGCATCATACATTTTTAAATACTTACTGTGTGGTGTTTGTGAGTTGATTTTCGTCCACCAACAATAAGACAATTATATTATATTTACTACTTCTATGTTATGACACTGGACTTTGGCCGCCTCACACCCGCATAACAATGGAGAGCAATTAAGTTTCCTTGACGATGCTAACTTTTGAGATTATTAAATTAGGGTTAATGCAATGATGAGTGCTCCCCTGTCGTCCGAACACCTGCCCTTGCATTCGGCATTAGCGCCTTGCTCGAGGTGCGGCTCCCATGCAAACTGCCTAATTGTACTTTAAGCCCGGGGCGACTACATCTTATTTGAATAACTGTCACTTCCCGTGCACGCAGATGTTATTAACAGGCCTGCACTGTTTAATTGGCGAGGCTTCGAAACCTTAGAGGGCGCCAAGCCAAAAAGGTAAACAATGAGTCAAAAAATAATTACCTAGAGTGGATAATGTTAAATATTGAAGGCGAAGTAAGGCGACTGTTTATCAAGCAAATAAAAATATAACATATCAATGTTTACTTTTAATTCCATTTTTATAATAGTTTGATTGACTGCGTGATAGTTTTTAATGTTGACCAAAAAAACTTTTTTAAGCTATATTATTTATATTAGATAATCAGATTAATCATTATGTATGTTAAAACTGATGTTCTATTTTCACTTGGAATGAAATATCTTTAAGAAAGAATTGTTTTATTTCTTACCTTGTAAATATTATCATAAAATATATTAATTATTATCATCATCATTCGATATCCGTTCCCCAGCTGGTCGTCACAAAGCTCTGTCAGCCGCTATAGCTCTCGCCCCATCCATATTTGATGTCCGTATATATTGTCTGATAGAGAAGAATTTGAAGGCGGTAATAGAGAGATCAGGTTTGTATGGCATAATATGTAACGCTATAAACTATAATATAAATAATACGAAGAATAATAAATTATTTTAAATAAATGTTTTGTATTTCATTTAGATAAATAACAGTTTTTTTTTTGCTAAAATTGAATTATTGTAGAAGATATATTACTAAAGATAACACGACAAAAAAAAAATTTTTTTTTGTTGATTTTATGTTGGTTGGACGTACTTAACTCTGTAACAAGTGTGATTATATTCAGTGTGGTTTCTGAGTGACAAATTGAGAGTAACAAAATAATAACAATTACATTTTTTATGATAAAAAAATAACAAGCAGATGTCTTTTCACTCTAATTATACACACCTCATGTTCAATACTTTACTATTTCTTTATTACGCAGTATTCATACAATGTCGCTTTATCGCCATCTATATATATTGAGAAAGAACTACTGAAGAGCCGTAAATAGATTTATATGTTTATTTCCTGATGATTATGCCGTGGTATGTACATTTCCATCGATGCAGCCATTCACATGGGTGGTTTGCCCATCCGCTCAAGTGCATTTTCTGCATTTAGCATTAAGAACGACTGGGACAAACTGTGTTTGCTTCTATGTTTATGTTACGTTATTCCAAGAAGTCTGAACACCGAGCGCTCCGATACTTTAGCGAGAATGCGTTCTGTCAACTCGTTTCATTTTGAAAGCTCTTGCTTAAAGTATACAAAGTATCTCTTCGATGGCACCATTAAAGAGATAAAATTTTACAGCGAGAATTCGTTAAGAACTCTTCCAAACTATCAAGCACTGCAATGTTGTGCGTTCTAGTGGAAATATTAAGATAACAGTAATTTTGTTCAACTGCAGTTCGTAAGTATTTGTATAGTTTTTTCACTCAATTCATCTGATATACCCAAACATTGAAATGTACTGCTTTATAACGTCATTTATCGTTTCAGTTAGTAGAATTTTCAGACAAATTATGTCTTAATACGATTGTATGTAAAAGAATGACGTCAGTCGGCAACGAGGACATCATTTGTTGTGTATTATATTATAATTTTAAAATTAATTTTAATTAAAAAATTAATAAATTAAAAATATTTAGTTTTGATTCACAATTTATTTTAATGATAACATGTTTCGGCCATCCTGAAGACCGAATCAAAACTAAATATTTTTAATTTATTAATTTTTTAATTAAAATAAATTTTAAAATTATAATTTTGCAGTTTCACCAAGTATTGTCAGTCGATAACCTTAATGTTAGTGTATTATATTGCCCTAGTAAATAAAGTATGGTTATTTTTTGTACGTAGAATATTGATATAATCTACAGATTGATTCATTAAAATATTTTCTGTTATTAGTTGGTGCTATTAAATCATTTTTCTTCTCCTGAAAACTTCGACGGTAAAAAAGCTGTGACAGATAATATTAGGTCAAAGAAGAAGTTTCACACTAATTGGAGATATGTAATGGAATTTTGAAAAAAAAAATTGATACGTAATACATTTTTTTTAATCTTAAGACCAACCGCTTCGATTAAAAAAAACTAAATTCTCATCGAACCGACGGCCAACTACTCGCATAGTATAAGTCTTAACATAGCATACATAGGTATCGATCATACATATCGGGGCATACAAACATTACTTTTTGTTATTATAACATGAATTATATTAGGGTATGACAATTGTAACCTTTATGGAATATTTCATTTATTTTTCCTTGCATGTGACGCATAACACTAGTTATGCGTCACATGTCCACTAGGAGACTACATCTTATTATTTTATTTCTTGCATACGTAATAACTAAGCAACATCATTGCGTTCGTTGTTTTTAATACAGTGGGGAAAACGTTCAATATACAACAATATCCTACGATATCTATTCATTCAATTTAAAATACATCCTGCTCCATGTGCAAAACAAGCTGCACATCTCACGACCTGATCCTGGGCAACACACGGGCTATGGATGTTGGCAGATACTAGGGAAACATAATTTGACGTCGCTGACACGAAGAAGAAGAAGACAATACATTAATCGATTATAATCTGCAAGTTTTTGGTATAAGCATAGTGATGTTGAAGCAACGTGGTCAATCAAACATTAATGCAGAATTTTAAGTAAATCTGATTTTTAATGAAATTTTTTACTTTAGAGTGGTTCTAGAATTAAGATGCTATAGAAGATGTATGAACATTAAGACGGTTGCGCTAAATGATCATCACTAAAATTTGGAATAGTTATCTTAAACACCTATCCCAATGTGCAGCATTACCTAAATGTTTACTGAGCTTTATTCAATTAATTCCGTCTACCCGCTTTATATGTGCTTTATGTAAATGCGCCGCGTATGCAAATGTGTGCAAATGAATTGATGCCCGCCGCGTCGGGAGGCCCGCGGCGGCTAGAGGAATGCTAGAAACTACACTGCTTCACCTCTATACAGCTGTCACTCTTTCACTTACAGCATCTTAGATAGCTCCGTCTCGTTAAAAAGATAATTAGTCCTAAAATGACGTACAATAATTGAAAACCTGATTATTCGACCGATTTTTACACTGCTTCACCTCTATACAGCTGTCACTATTTCACTTGCAGCATCTTAGATAGCTCCGTCTCGTAAAAAAGATAATTAGTCCTAAAATGAGGTAAAATAATTGAAAACCTGATTATTCGACCGATTTTAATTATAAATAGCTGCTTATTATTGATTGTAATGAAACAATTATCACTTTACTTTATATAAATATTTATGTCGTACATATGCCATACAATATAATAAAAATCAATATATTCAACAGGACTTTACTGAACTTCTTTAAACAATATTTGATAGTCTTCATTATTTTGTTACTTATTAAACGTTTTAGAAACATTTATGAAGACCATACTTCATTTACATAATGCATCAGAAATGTGGAACATAATTTTCATTAAAATATTTGCAAGGCTTTAAAGTTGTTTTAATATTTTTATAAAATATATATATACATATTGAGGCATATGTCTAAAAGTTTATTATGAAGTGCATGAAAATCTAAGGTTATTTTTTTATTTTTAATATCCCATATCAATCGTGTATGTTTTTTAGATCTTTATACATAAAAAATGTATATTGTGATATGCAGATATACAATAACACGCTGAAAATTTAATAGATAATATTTTTGGTTGAGCTCTGGGAGGCAAACCTAATAGTGCGATGAGGTGAATACCAATACGACCAAGAAATATATACATTGACAAATTTTGACGATCAATGTATTAAAGTTACAGATCGTAAGCTTTGGGAATAAAGTGGATAAATAAGAATAAGAAGATGAATCTGTACTTGTGGTTCATCAGTTTCGGCAGTACTTTTTGGCAAAACGAGTACTCGGGACGGGCGTCCAGGGGGCGGGCTTAATTGTTTGAACTGTGTTGGACCAACACTTCTGGTCAGACTGGGAGATACGCAAAAAAGCGCCGCCTGATTCGGAGCACTCACAGCGATGTTGCTCTAAATCAGACGACAACTTTGCGTCGGTTTTGTCGGCCGCTGTAATAACATAGGATATTTACCGCGCAAATGAACTTCATCCTGTGTTTAGTTGTAAGCTTTGTAAAACCACTTACTAATGCCTAAAAGTTTACTTAAACATCTTAGTGATCAACACATAATATTATTAAATACCTTCTTAGGTTAATATAATATTAATATTATAAACTTTTGATTTATAGACCTTTGCAGATCTTTTAAAGCTTAAACAAAAATATTTTTTTAAAGAAAATATGGCATGATTTCAGATTATTTATGTAAATTAAAAATTTTCAATGATACACAATTGTTTAAAAATTTTGGATACCTGGATTTATATTAAATAAATATTTATTGAATTTATGAAATCATCATCAATTTTCTACACTATAAATGGGTGTTTTTCTTTTCTTTCTTCGTTATTTTTTCTATTCTATTCCCATGCCTTATTCTTGCTCCTAATAGGTAAAATTAATGGACAGTTTTTGATGACCGCCAAATCAATCTACCAGAGGTTTTATGAAAAGGCAACAATTTAAGTCAATGATTAAAATTGGATGCGTAAATCAGCATTTTCTAAGCAGTCCTGCGCTTTTGAGGCTTTAAACATTTGATTATAAAAAGCGACGTAATACGACCGACCATAAGTATATTTTTGTCAATTTGTTAAATTCAGATCTTCTTCTTCTTCTTCTCCTTCGAGCAGCATCTTAGGTGTGAGGCGGTCTGCAGGTCTCCACAGTCGCACAATAGTGACTCTCCCTGCCGAGGCATTCCCCAACGCTCGAAGTTGTCCTTTGTTCTATCAATTTCAGTTCTTAATCTGTTCCGGGATTTCCAGGTCCATCAATCAAGGTTCTTACCAGTTGGGAGGCCTTCCTTCGGAGTAATGAAATCCTCTGATACGACTTGTTGCCAGAGCTGGAGTCTCTCATTTTCAGGACCGGATGTGAGAGGTTGTGTGGATCTCAGAAAGCTGCTTCGCGACTTCAGTCTGGGTGTGGGGGGTATTTTCCGATTATACAAGCAGTGGGATGATTGGTTGATTGCCATACGCATATTCAGATAGGCGGGTAATGGAATAGAGAATATTGTAATGGTTATGACTAGCTTATAAGCAAATTAAAAAAAAAAAAATCTCACATAATATAATCTTTTGCTTTTCCGTATCCATCCTTTTCATATTATGCATGAAATGTTACATTACATTCCGAAAATATATATTGCTTTAATTACGTTTCGGACTCTTTTCACTTGCATTTATTTACAGTGACCACAATTGGCGATAAATTTAAAGCTTCGTGGGTATCGCACGAGCGTTAGCGCTATAAAATAAATTATAAGCGCTCGTATACAACTTAGTGCAGCCTCCGATCGAACAACAATCCCGAAACGGGATTAAATACCCAATAGGGGGGAAATCAATTTGTGCCGTGATTCCGCCCAACTACTGTGCGGCCGCACACTACGTGCCGGAGGTACTTGCTACGATGGGTGCTACGAAAGTACGTTACTCTACTCTGGCTATTCCATTGCTTCTTTGCTCTTCGTAAGGTTCTACAATCGGTGTTTTTACTACGATAAGCACATAATATATTAAGATGAATTCACGATAAAGTACAAAGTTAATGTCATCGAAACTAAAACTAGTAATGATTTTTTTTAAATCCAGTTAAAATATAATAAAACAATACAGTCAAAAAGAGATACACATTGAATGCTTAATATTATATAAATATACAAATTGAGGACAAATAAATTTAAGCCGTTATTCCAATTTGTAGTTATAACTGATTCTCAAATAATTTAGAGAAAAAATAATTTATCGGACGACGCTATTTGATTCAGTTAAAAGATTATATGTATATATACAAATGAAAGCTTAACTTTTCTGTTATAAAAACTGAAAAACCAAGTATTTTTATAAATATTGATTTAATTTCATAATTTATAAAGTAAATTTTAAATTGTATTCCTTATAAAAATAACTATTAAGTTACTTTCTAAAGAATAAAACATGTAATTGCCCTTTTTATATGGTTCATGAATACGACAGGATCTAACAGCATTGCAAAACATATATTATATTACACCACATATAGGATATTTCGAAAAAATTGTCTCCCAATATTGTAATACAATTGACATATGAAATATCTTAATCAAAGTTAGATTTTTTGACCTGTGCATGTTACGAAATGAAAAAACATATATTGAACTCCGAGGAGCTGATTTCTTTTAGTTGCCATTAGCATCTGCACTCAACTTAATTATAATAATAAATGCTATAGTTTGTGTTTCTTCTTTGCTAGGTTCTACTGTTAGGTGCTACAGTTATATGCTATGGTTTCGTGCTACGATATCTCGCAGTGTCGGGGTATGGGTCTACGCCCGAAAAGCCACAAGTAGGTAGAAGCCGAACATTACTTTCTAGGGTACCACTTGACACATGAACAATTCACCGCAGAACACCAAATTTAATTAAACTTAACGGTCGGCTATTTTTGATGTCGCCACCCACCTGAATATCGTCTTTGTGTCCTCACGGCTAAAGTTTAAAATATTTGGTAGATTGTTAAACGTTTATAACAATGAGAGTTATTTTAATTATTTTTAAGTTTCATTTATTCACATCAGATAACAGGATTTTTTTTAAATTTAATATCAAAAGAACGATGAATTTAAGAACGTTGGATGGAATTTATAATCTGTATAAAAAAATGCTTGATCTTTTCTTCAAATGATAATCGAATTATAAATAAGTATTATGAATTTCATATTAAAAATAAAGCCCAATATTTTTTATGTTACAAATATTGTGAATAATAAATTATAGAAAGATATTTTTAAGAATTACAATATTTTTCCACTAAGGGATGAAAAAATGATTTTAATTGAAATTCATATCATTTTCTATGTACGTGTATGCTTACTAGCAATGAACATACGAAGTAAATATCAATCTGTGAATGATATTTTTGTTTAATTTATGAAAATTAAAATATATTTTTTTAACCATGTCTATAAGCTTTATTTTCTAATTTTATTGTTCATTTTATTTTTTATTATATTTTTCAGATATTATTCACAAAACATTAAATATCTTTTTATAATATTGCATTTACCTAATCCTTGGGTAAGCCTAATTTATTAACCATAAAAGTATTATACGATAAATATTATAAGATTTTAATGACTTTGTATATGTTTTCATTAATGTAACATTATACATAAAATTATTATTATTATTCGTTTTATTAAATGATTTTTACATCTCTTATACATTTATTTAAAAATATAATTTTAGTTTTGTTTAATGTTCGTTATTTATTCCGTTCAACACACATTGTTTTTTTTAAAATAAAATATAATCATATAGTACCAATATATAAGCCGCAGTCATATAAGTTAAATATCCTGAAAGTTACGTTCTCTAAATCCATTCAGCGAAATCTGACAAAATATTGTTTTTAAATTTATTTGTTCGGAATACAAAATGTAAAATATTGCGTAATTTCATGATAAATTGTTTACTAAACGTTTTACTGGGATACAGGGATCGACGACCCACCATTATTTACTTGTCTGCGAAATTGAGGCAGAAATTCCCAGCAGCTTATGAATAATTTTCATAGGCCACCGCTTTCACAAGTCTGTGTCAAAACAAATGTGTTCACTAGTGAAACTTTCCGATTAAATAGGCAGCGCGAAGATATTTAAACTGAAAAGCTTTGCATTTTCAGCAAGAAATTATAAAACACGGTTATTTGCGGTTCGCTTAGTATTTTTTATCTTTTATTACTTCACAATATATTTATCTTTATTGTAAAAATAACTAATAAACAGTTCTTGGCCACTGATCAATATGTTCATTTATGCTTAAATTATTTATAGCGGTAAGAATTTATGTTTATAATTTGATACGTTGTATAGCTGAAAAAAATAACGTAATTATTTGGTTTTTTTATCGGTAAAAAGTAAATTTCGTATTATATAATAAGTGTGAATTAAATTCAAAATATAATGATTATTATAATTGTATGTCGGTTCATAATAAAATATTAATATAATTTACGACTCAATAAGAATATTAAATCATTACGATAACAATATACTTTTCATACGATTTTTCTCCCAATTATTTTTTAAATTATTTTCCAGACTATTTCCATTCGGTCAATTCAAATCAATATTATTGTGTGCTTTTGGGCGTTCATCAAAGGATCTGAATATGTATGTTTTTTTCATTCTACTAATTTCAAACACACATATTTTAATCCCTTCCAGTCAAACAAATTTAGATAACCTTTGAAGATTTTTATTGTTCTTAGGATGCTATAAGACCACGAACAAAGATTATTTCAATAAATGTCTATGATGAGTGTACACAAAATCTAAGAATTCGCGGTAATGGTTTTCAAGTCATTGCTTTATTATAAATCTGTCATAGTGAAATGCACTTTTTTTTATTCCAGATAAAATCTTATTTGATGTAACCCAAATCCCATTGAAAGAATCCAATCGGGATGCAGCAACGCGAAAGAGAGAGATTTTCTGTACTTAAAATGTTGAAATACGACACTATTCTCTTCTCCTTCGAAGAATAAAGCATCTCTTCTAGTCTACCTTGAAGACTGCCTTAAATTCAGCGAATCTTTTGCTATAACCAAGAGAGTGCAGCTGCAGAAAGTGTGTTGCACTGGCTGCATCGGAAGCACCGCATCTAGGAGTGGAACGTGGGGCATTTTGCCACGTACGAGGGACAATCAGTTGGAAATATGACTTGATATACCCGCATATCAGGTAATTCGTATGTATCTCTGTATACTTTCGGGATATGTTCATACATTTCTGCTTTTAAAACACATATAAACATTTTATTTTGATAGAAAACTTCTTCGTTAAGCACAATTCATATTAAATCATCAGCATTATTCTCATTTCATAAACTATTTACAATACTTTGTAAATAAATGGCATCAAAAATATCTTATAAAATTACTTTAATTGTACATTAGTTAATTTATGTCAATACTTTTTAACCTTGTTGATACATCTTATGTTACTGGTGTTATATTTTTTATTATACGTGTAAGAATTGGTACCAGGACAATTTTCTTATTCAAAGATACACAGAAGAACACATGTTTTTTTTTAAATTTACTATTTGATTCCCCATCAAAATGGTAATTACGAGGATTCCAAGCTTGACACTTCACATGCAGCGCTTAACCATCAATAAAATAACATAAGGTGTTCAGTTTTCAGCACGTAAACTAGATATTACAAGTAAAAATTATCCTTGATTCCTTTTCGCGTATCAACAAAATACTCGGTCTTGCAATCAGATACAAATAAATTAAATTACTCAAATGTTGAAACACAATTGCAATGACAGTATTAACTAGATAAACGTAGAAGATATTGCTTTATACGTGATTCAAAATAAAGTTCAACTTATCATTTAGCTATTGACGGATTGGATACTTACATCGTGTAGCGGTCCATGAAACATCGTCAACATGACTCGTCCAATGACAAAATTAATAACACAGTCTACCATGTGTGATTATGATAAAGCTGCTATTATTTTCTTGGTACATTTTCATCGTCCCTTGTTCCACGATAATCTTCCAGCTCGCGAGGGTAAGGTAAGTGTTTGTTCTGCTCGCGCGGATCTACCTTCTTCGCAGTACCTTTGCCGGATATTTCATACTCGAGTTATACGGTAGGGCCGTAAAACGGCTACACCACTCTTTGCCTCTCTACTCCCCTCCGCACACAATGTCTCGCACGATTTATAAAACACTTGCCGTAATTATATTGCTGTTTTGGTAATGAAATGAAATCTTGCAAGCCAGTCCGGATGGTTAGAGGCAGTTCAGAAGATTCACTGATGAATTACACTAAAACTAAAAATAATTTGAAAACACTTTCTTTTAGCACTAACAGACGAAATGAGATACAATGATAATGCAATGAATTCTAAAATTACGTAGATCAATACCTATAGAGAGCGAGAAAAATCATAGAGATATAAAACTAAATTCCTCAATAGTCCATAATATAGTTAAGATTACTTGTTAATACGAGTATACAAAAATATATCACTTTATTTAATACACAATTTAACTTTATTTTGACATTGAAGAGATTCAAGAACGTGTTAGAAAAGATAATTTAATCAGAGGAAGATGATGATAACTTCGTTGTGAGGAGAGTTGTATATTGAACTTTTTTTTCAAACATTTCATTAAGTTATTAAAAAGTTTATTTTAAATATACAAATATTTGAATATAAGAACATATGATTTTCATATTTTCAATGTTTTGAGCATTCACTTTGAGATCCATAATAAATTATAAATATTTATTTATTTATTTACCTTGTTTTCACATGGATCACGTAACAAAAGTTCTCTATTAGGAGACTGCAGTTTCGACTAACTCGTAGTCTTTCTCAATCCTTCTCTAGTTAAGAGATAACTGAGCTGCGTTGTACTTGTAAGTGGTGTAACACATTTTTGTAGGGGGGGGTGGGGGTGTGTCTAACATGAAAGGAGAGGGAGGTAGGTAGTGTTGCAAGGATGAAGGAAGAGATAAATACATAAAAGTGGTTTAGGTATAAATTTATTTTTATTTTTATTTTTAATATTATTCTTATATGTCGTATATATAATTTTATACTTATTTATTTATTTAACGGAAACAATTTTAAAATTGGTGAATTAATTAAGGTATTTAGTAGGTTATTAATTATATCTTCTTTCTTATTAATGGCTTTATAAATTTCTAAGTATTCTAAATTATTTAATTTAACGGTTTTATTTTCTACATGTAATATGTTTAATACTTTTTCTAAGTTGTACGAATGATTATTTTCTATAAGGTGGTTTGCGAATTCAGAAAAATTAGTGCTTTTTAGGCACCTTAAATGCTCTTTAATTCTAATATTAAAATTTCTTGACGTTCTACCAATATAAAAGGATTCACAATCTTGGCAATTTAATTTATATATTCCAGAATTATTGCGTTTATCATTAGTATCTTTATTATTTATAAGGTGGTATCCTAGTTTATTATCTGTATAAAACGCTGGCTTTATCTCATTTGGGAGTAATTTAATTATTTTAGGGGTAAAGTTATTAACGTGTAGAATTCGTCTCCACATTCTATCGTCTTTAATATTTTCTTTAGGATACAAGTATTTATATGTTATGTTTTGACGTTTTTTATTATTCAAAATACTGTCTATTAATTGGCTATGATAGCCGTTGTTTTGTGCGATATTTTTAATTGTATTTAATTCTATATCAAAGTTTGTTTGTGATAATGGTATTGAAATTAATCTATGTATCATTGCATGGAAAGCTGAGTGTTTATGAGATTTGGGATGTCTAAGAAGTTGATAGACTTATTGTCTTCTATTTCTAACGTGAATTTAATATTTTTGTGAATATTATTAATACTACTTAAAAAAGTTTTTAATTGTCTTGTTGTTCCCTTCCATATAACAAGAATGTCATCTACATATGTTTTCCAACATATTATTTTGTCCGAGAGTTTAATTTGTGAATTTAGTATTTTATCCTCAATAGCAATTAATGGGCTTGAGGGATTACCCATTGGTAATCCTTCTGTTTGTTTATAGAATTTATTGTTAAATTGAAAGTAATTTTGGTTCATGGAAACTTGTATTAAGTTAAGTATGTCTTTATTTAAATCCTTTGCTAATGAGGAATTATCCATGTTACATGTGTTACACCACTTACAAGTACAACGCAGCTCAGTTATCTCTTAACTAGAGAAGGATTGAGAAAGACTACGAGTTAGTCGAAACTGCAGTCTCCTAATAGAGTGCTTTTGTTACGTGATCCATGTGAAAACAAGGTAAATAAATAAATAAATATTTATAATATGATTTTCAATTTATTGCTTTCAAAGTGTTTTAAGTTCACAGTTATATTATACTTTGTATTTGTAAGCCATAAGGTTAAATAATATAATTTAGTTCGCTTATGAGTCAAAAAAAAGTCTACAATTCAAAATTTAGGCGAGAATACATTAATACGTTTTTATGGGCGGTGTATTATGTTTTTAAAATATGTACTTTTTGTGAAAAAAAATCGTAGTAAGAAGTTTATTTGTTCAACTCACTACAGCCATAATATTTCAGGCCTGAAAATATCAAACATAATTTTCTCTGTGTCGAGTATGAGACGCTGGCTGCTTGCTCCTCCCCAGATACAACTGAGAATTCGTACTTCGCAAGTTCTGTGAGTGGGCCCTCCCACTCTGGAGAGCTCACTCGAAAAGTTATTAACAATCCATTGTATTTCCCACAAAGCCCGCGAAGATGTTTCACTGTATATCGGAAAATATGGCGACGGTGACAAAAGGGACGTTCTCACTGCCTTCAAATAAAACGATGTATACCCTATTTTATGTTAGTAACTGCTAATATTGTACGATTTAAATTCATTTTCACCCATATCTGTAACATACGATCACCACAAATTGCCGTCACTCAAGGGTTTACCTGGTTTATTCAACACATGTGGTTTCCAACGAGCTTCATCGCAGGAAAATCTGGTGATCCGAAGAGATGCTGACTGAAGTTTCCGAAGCAATTTAAAGTTATTTTTAAAATCTACATTTTATTGAGATCTTATGATTTTTCAAAAAAATTCTATGTCTGGACCACTTGCAAAAATATCAAATATCTATTTATCCTCTCAATTGAAATAAAAAATAACTATAAAAGGCGTGGGGTTTGAACTCTTGACAGTGAGCATCCAATTCAGTGCTCTATCAACCCTGATATAATTGCCTTCAGTGTCTCCACCAATTTTGTGAATATGGAAATACATAACTTAGTTATCATAATGAATACTTTTTCAAGCAGTATTAAGATGATAGTATGTTTCTCTCAATTCTATTAAAATATACGATACCTGTGGTACAACGTAAATTTGTAGAGCATTATTACTTTATTAAAAGCAAATCAAGAGATGATAAAATATTTCACATAAAAACAAATTATTTTATACCGATTAGTATAAATGCAATGACTAAGCTTCTAGCTACACTTTGATCCTTTTCCCCATAATTTTCCTCTTTTACATATGTAGTTTTTGTATAATCTCTTTATTTGTTGTGTGTTCTTGTGTATGTGGCATGTCTTCTCTTTATAAAAAATTTAAAATTGTCTATTTCATCCTTACACTGTTTTTGGTCATAGAAGATACTCAGCAGACCCCTCGACTGGCTCCGGTTTCAGCGGGAGGGAGAGGCTCTGGTACGGAAATTAAAAAGTCTTACTTTGCAAGTGCGCGACAAGAAAATAACAATTTGCTTATTGACATAGGAGTAATGCGCGAAGCGTAGAAAGTGCATTAGGGCCTGGGTTGCTATACGATATTTTAAAAACAAACCTTAAAAATAATATTGTGCATTGTGTGATGACTTTTTAAGATGCCTTTGTGGAGGTCAATATTTAAATATTAAAAAAAAAATATTGCAACTGAATTTATTTAAATGTCTGTATCTTAGTATCAAATGAATAATTACGAACATCAATGTCTACGTTGTAAAATTGACAATAAAAAAAGCTAAAAGAAGTATGATTATTGGAGAATCGTGTGACTCTCGAAAACCGTATGTACGAATGTGGATTCCAATATACGGTTTCAATAAAAGTAAATGAATATTCACTTAAACAAATCTAGTTACACAACAATGTTTGAGAAGGCTTTACAAGTGGGTACTTGTGAATCATTGAATTCAACATTTGAATAATTACTACTCACAAAAATTCACTTTAAATAGCTAAAAAATAAAGCAGATTCGAATACAGGAAACACTCGTCAATAAACGAAACAAAAAACATGCCGACCAAACTTTGCATGGCAATAACATGAGCCCCAACTCATCCACTGGGTCGGTTGAAACAATGGCTCGTGCAGGCTTCGAATCCAGACCCTCCGGAACTGAGTACGGCTGACCAAACCACTCAGCCATCTGCCGCGTGCTGGTGAAGCGTGCTCACTAACCCGGGTTGTGGTGTGGGAGGTTTTTTATTGCAAATTTATTTGTTTGCAGGGGGTAATAAATACACTTTTTTTTAATTTCTGAAGTGCCTTACAACATTTTTTTGAATACGTAAATGATTTATTAATTACTCGTTTTTTTAATAGTGCAGCGTTTCTGCAGTGTGCCAAATAATGCAAATTATTTTGGTCGGATTTTTTTTTGAGCAGAATGCAATAAAATTAACATGTGGTTTAGTATCATTTAACATGTTCTACACAATTATGTTAGCCCAAATAAACCTAAAATAACATTACTTAAACTAAATAAAACTGATTAAGCCTGTCATAAATAAAAATAAATTCTGACCAAAATATATGTGAATTTTGACCTTTACTTTTTATGTTGATTAAAGCTTAATTTCATACATTTGTGTAATTATAATATGCTTAATTCATATTATATAAAATACAATTTGGGCATACTATATGCTTGAATGAAATTCTTTGCGTGGACTATTTAATAAGTGAATATTTGTAATATTGACAATAAGGGTATTTTAAATGTTTTTCGGTAAGTTGCCAAATATAAGTAGGTACTTACAAAACATTTGAATAATTTATCAATAGAGGCAAAGTTCACTTTGAACGCCAGCCATCCGTGCAAAGGGTCTTTTTCAATAATATATTCAGATGTGCGTAAATAAAACTGTATTTAACATGCCACGATAACTACTGCGCGATCCATCGAGACATACCTTGCCCACCTATCACAAGAAATTTATACAGGTGGGTTGATACTTTCTATGACAAAACGAAAGTAAAATATTACAATATCTTCTTCGTAGTATCAATCCGGTGGATTGGTTTGCAGCAACAGAATCTTGCATCTCGATCTCCATTCCTCTCGGTCCTCCGCAACCCTTTTCAGCTCAGCATAGGCGCTACAATTCATGTCCTCGAATACTTGCTGTAAATACTCCCGTCTAGGGCGCCCTCTACAGTTTCTACCCTCAACCATCCCCTTCACAATATCGTGAAGAAGACCATCGTGTCGCATGATGTGACCAATACTCGTATATAATTCTCAAAGATGCATATAAATGAGATATCGGAAAATAAATAAAAACTTATTTATTTACATTAAATGCAGAATTAACACTGGGTACTTGAGAAATAATTTGAATTCTTAGCAGACGTAATTAAAAAATATTGCTATTGGCAGGTATGCCAATGGTCAAAGCGTTTGCTTTGAATGCCAGAGGTCGTGGGTTCGATCCCCGATGGAGATTAAAAAAAAAGATTTCTAATCGATTGCTGAGCTCTAAAATTACCCCCAGTTGGTGTGAATTTGATTCCTCACCCGTAAACTGCCAGTCATAGCCTATTAATCAATTGGTGGGGTAGACGAAAGTCGTCCCGTGAAGACCACCCATTCATAGTAAATTCCTGTAATAATAAAGGATATGCGTGAATCTCGGACTGTTGTCTATGACGTTGGCGGATCAACACTCCACATGCAGCGCTTAGTCATATGCACCATGGTAAGCATCATAGAATTCAACATATGAGACTTCTGAATTACTATTACCATATGTCGGTATTCTCCTGTATGTGTTTACATAAAAAAAACAATAAATACAGCTGGAAATAACGTGTAAGTCGTACAATATGATGAGATTGAATAGATGAATTGCTCCCCCAACGTAGATTTTATTTTGAAGCTTCTTCCTAGTTAGAAAATATGTTAAAAGCGATCACAAAGTTGTATTATCTACCATTAACTTGACCTAGCTCTATCACGCGTTTTGAAGCCTCACTAAGTGCATTGTACGTATAGTTTTTACAAGGTTTCTTGGACAACGATAAAGCAATGCTTGAAGAATATGATTAATTTTTATCCAATTTAAAATGTAACAATTGTTAATAAACTTTTAAATTAAAAGAATGGTTTCATAACACGACAGTCACAGGAGGTATTCATTACAAATGATGGTTTATTGAATAAAATTTATATTATCACTTGACAATATTGAAAAAACTTGGTTATCTTTATAAATTTTTTTGTAACATTTTGAAAAATTTGTTGGTTATTATTAAAACGACAAAGTATTGAAAACCTATTAATTGTGATAATCTTTCTTTTGTTATTTGCATTAAGTGCCAATCATACTGTATTTACGAAGCTCTCCCTAGACATAAAATGTCGTAAAAAAGCGTCCGGAATAAATAAACAAATAAAAGATCCTCCAAGCGCCAGGAAGTGTTTTTTTTACATCTCTTTTTTATCACAAAGGCGGTTTTTAACCGACCAACAAAAAGAGGCTTAAAAAACAAACGTCGTCCCGCATTTCTCGGCGCGTACCGTTTTAAACGTTTGCGACTGTTATTTCAACAATCCTGCAAAATTCTTGCAACTATTTCGGCATGTTAACAGCATTGCGACATTTAACCAAAGGTCATAAAATACGCCTAAATTCAGATGTACATGAACGACATTTCAATGATTTTGAACATTATTTGCTTAAGTTAGTATTTTAATTTATGAATATTTTATTGGTTCAGTTTCGGTACATATTCTGTTATATTATTATAATATTTATAACATAACAGAAAAACCTTTAGATCATTTAAATATTATAACTATATATTTTTATGGATTTCATTAATACCTTAAATCAATTTATTATTTCACTAAATTTAAAATAAATTTCAAATATATTTAATTTTTCATTTCATAAAAATCCTTGTTTTCTATTTGATTAATTGTTAGTACCACCGGTCAGTTATTATGTTGAAATGAATCAAAATCAATTAATTAAATAACAAATATAAATAACAGATTTACTCAAGAGACTTTTTTAAGTTAGAAAACTATTTCTTTATTTCTAACATATAACATATAAATAATAACAATGATATACAATTAAAATGAAATGTTTTAAAAATTATAGATTACCTTAATGAAATATGTACAATAGTTTTTAAATATGCGAAGTGTTGATTGTTAACCTAATCTATTATGACTCAGTGATTAGAGAGACTGAGTACTGCATTTGGAAAAACGTTAAATAACCTGAGAAGTTAGTAAGCAGATAGTATAGTAGATACTGCAACAGATAAAGTAAGATAATATATATTATAATTCCGCCTATTAAAACTGTTTTTTAGTCTGAATCTAACACAAAAATCCTTCCAGGAGCGGGATGCGAACCGCGGACCTTGGAAACCAACAACTATGCCCAAATATTTGACAGCTCGGCGATATGCCTAGACCGAAAGAATTTTATGTATAGTATATGTATATTTAAGTAATAATAATATTGTAATATAGTCAATGATCTATAAAAGTAGATTGGAATATTGAAATAATAAAATAATATTCTAATAAAAATTAAAAAAAAAAATTTAAGATAATATATATTATAACACCGCCTATTATGTTGATTAGTCTGAACTAACACAATTCCTTCCAGGAGCTTATGATAGGCTACAATCGATGTTTACCACATACATAAAATTTTTGACAGTATATATTCCAAGAATGATACTTATATTGCAAGCTTGGCAACATCAAAAAGAAGTCAAAAAAATATAAATTGAATTGTTGAACAAATCACTCTGTGAACAAGATGTTTTTTTTTTTTATATATCTAAAAAAAACGTCTCTTTCACAGAGTGATTTACTCAACAAAAGATCTTCATGCGTGACGTATGAACTTCAGTATTGAATTTTGAGTGTTCTTGGGAAATTATAAACATTGGTAAATGTATAAAATATGTAAAAAGAAACGAAAATGTATTTTTTTTTAAAAAACAAATATAAAAATATACATTTTTACACAGTAATTTACATTCCAATGTTTTTTTTTTTTAAATTAGCTTACCACACCACTTAAAGATAACATCTTGGGTGTGGCGTGGGATTCATCTATGTTATTTCACAATATTATATATTTATACAGAATTTTACACATACATATAAACAAAAATTTAAGACAATATATATATAATTAATCTAAAGTATATATAATTAATGATAATATTATATATATATATATATTATATATATATATATATACATATATATATATATATATATATATATATTATAAATATATAAAAATAAATACATAAATAACAAACGAACTATAGCACAATCGCTTTCATGAAGCGTTATATTTTGGCGTTATTATGCCTTCAGAGGTCTGCCCGAGCGATTATTTTCAGTGATTCTCTCGAGTGATGGCCTCATGGGGTCTTATCGGTCAGCGCACGTCGTTGCTCCTTGGGTCCTTAAATCTTCTAAAAGTCGGCTCGGTTCCCATAGGACGGCATTTTTCGTGGGTCAGTTTTCAGGTTATGCTCGTATATATGCTATACCTAAGGAAAAATATGAAAGAATACGCAAAGCCATCTAAATTTAATTTACTTATATACTACGTATAGTATCAGTTCTCTTTGAGAGAGTCGAGCTTGTCATCCGATCTGATAAAAAATACTGATTATTGAACACCCATATATTTTTTAGTACTACATCCGCAGTTTATGCAAGTTAATAATGTATGTTCAGTACTCTTGCCCTGGAGGATCCCGGGAACCACCTATTTTCCTAAATAGACCTCCGAGTATACAGATGTTCTGGGAAAAGGCGTAGACAACTTATTTAAATAGCATTAATTGTTCCTTGTCAAATACGTAATCAAAGTTATTAATCATATAAATAAATTATATTTATTTTATTATAATCTATTTGTACTTGTAGACAATCTCATTATCTTACCGCACAATTTGAGAGTATGATTATTTCTGTTAATTAGACTGAGGTTTATAACACTAAATTTCCTACGTCCACTTGTATTGCTACTCAATCTCATATATTTTACGTGATTTTACAAATTTTTCACTAGTTTGATGGCCTTCTGCCGATGAACATCGCTATCCTTCTGCAGCACCCGGCCCAGGTTAGACCCGCATCAAGTAAAGTGGAATTTACTGTCTGCTACTAGCCTGCTTGCCGCCTACTGGCCGCCTGCTTGCCGCCGCCTATAAGCGCTGGAATTTTAAGCATTCGGCGCTTCTACGGTCAGGTGCTGTGTGGTCGCTGCTCAATTTATCCACTAAGAGCTAATAAACAGTCGACCTTTAGGCCATTATTTTTCCTTGTACAAAAATAAACTCTTTTCTTTTCGTGACCTCCAATTTAACGGAAGACCTTGAGGACCTTTTTTTACCGATTTAAAGTATGAATATCACAAAATAAAAAAACGATATTTCATCACCAACTAAACTTGAAACAGAAGTTGTATCAGGAATTTTGTATACTGAATATTATTAAAGAAAACATTCAATTTCGTTCATATGAAGAGTTATAGATAATCAGTTTGATACGATTTTGACATGCACATTTTTTATCACGATCATTATTTTTTATTTGTCATAATATTCTATGAATTTTTGAAGTTCTGCAGGTGTTTTAAAATAAATCTATTTTTGCTGGTATTCTTGTGACTACAAGCGTTTTTGTGGAATACTTAAGATACAATAAATTTTGTGCTGCAATGGCAAATTACCACTACATTAATAATGAATGTCCAGTCAACAACATAACGTACTCTAGAAAATCAGTTATGTTGTCCAAAAAAACTAACATGCATTAACTGATATACGTAATATTTAAAGTTTTTACACATAAATAGTCAAGCAGTTCCATTAGATCCACACCATCAAATGTAATGATATGTACGGCCACCAAGCATTGGGCATAAACATTCGTTCATATTACATACCGTTTCTGTAACAATTACTTTTTATGCCCCGAACAATAGTTATTGTATTATACAATGTATTGCATTGACAAGTAGATATAAATTACACAGTTATATAATGTAGAGATATTGAATTGTGAGTATATTTGTTACCCGTCTAAGTTCTTGAGATCAATATCAGCCATATTAATATGACCCAAATATGAATCGATTATTTTTAAATTATAAAATATCAAATATTTAAATTAGCGTGAGTTGTTTTAATTGTTTATTTCACTGAGTGTAAACCGAACAGTACTTTACGAGAAAAGAGCTTTCTACACCCGCAGTTTAAATTATTTCCTCAGAACTAATAACCAACAGACTCTCACCTAAGTGCAGAATAATCGTGTGTAAGTGTTTTATTGGATTTTATCTAGAAAGTATAAATTAATTTAATGGATATTTTTACACAGAATCACTCTAACGATGCATTTAAATATCAATCAGATCTCAAACTTTTTAGTTGTCAAATACGAAATTTAATATATTTTTTGATAGATATAGTATTTAAGATTATGAAATTACAAAACAATATTTGACGCGTACAATGGATTTCTAAAATTTGAAGAAGCCTTGCGTAGAATATTACAGATAAGGTAGTATGACTTTATAACAAATATATAATATTAGGGTATAGGAGCCGATACAAAAGATATATTATAATACTATTTTGTTACACTTAAAAAAATTAAACCTCTGCTTAGGTTCTATAAAATACAATACAAAACATTTGATTCAGATAGCATATTTCTTTTTCATAGCTATTTTAAATCTTAAGAGGTTATCGGTCCACCTTGTAGTTGGTTAAGAGATACAAGTAATCCTTCCTGAGACATACAAGAGAGCATAAAAACATTTTACTAATTATCAAGCCTTCAGGCATTTGAAGCTCAAGGATGCTGAATTGACTTTTCGGATGATGTAACATTACTGCGGCAATTTGTGGTGACCAAATGCTTACGATAAAAGCTGATGTGAAAGATAGTACCAGGACTTCATAACCACATATTTTTACAAATATACTTATAATTTAATTATATGTTGATATTATAATGCAATATTTATATTTGAGGCAGTAAAAACCAGTTGAGGTATCTAAGTCACTTGAATTCAGCCCTGTATAGAATTATCGGAATTATGCTAATGTGACCATAAAACAAAATACACAAATACAGCTATTTTTATGATTATGTATTTTTAAAATCATTCCTCACAAGGAATACAAAGAATGGCTGTAGTGGCTTTTCTCAAAGAGGCTATTCGGGCCTGTTCCGAAACCATAAAAATAAACTCCCATAATGATGGGGTTTAAATAACCATAGCCGTAATTTGTTTCAGAGGCGTAATAAAAATCTTATGGTGTGAGAGAAAAGGGAACAATAATTAAAGGGGATACCATCATATTTAAAATTTTATATCTTTTTGGTCCACGGGATGCCCATTCCATGAGATGGCCTGAACTTGTAAAGGGTTGTCCAACATTAATAACGCCCATTAAATGTAACACATTAAGAAGTAAGCCGATATCGTGTTACTTTTTATGTTCTCGGGTACTTTAAAATATAATTATACCCGCATAGAACTAACATAATATTTATTGTAGTTTTATAAGTAAAAGATATATAGAAGACTTAAGCTTATATAATTTCATCTCTTATTAGTCAACTTCTAGTACATACGATGGCATGTATAACCACCAACGAAATGAGCTATTTATTTATTATTTTTATAATATTAACAAAGAATACTTAATTCAAATATTATACATAATTCAAAAATAATTATGCAATTTCAAAGAGAATAGGCGTAATTTAAAAAATATAATTCAAAAAGTGGTTTAATTCGTTTTATAAACATATTCATTAATTGTCACTTAATATTTTTTGTATAATTTATTTAACTTTATTTATCTAACTAACTAACAATATAGAATACCAAATTACAACAGAATAACTTACTGGTTTAATATGATCGATAAAATCTAAGATATTTTAATCTATAAATGAATAATAATAAATACCTCCCCAATAAGGAATCCTACTTAAACCATAAAACTGTTAGAGGTATATCGTACAGGTTTTTTAACTATGGATGATCACAACAAGTGAGTACAACAGCCGTTTTTCCACTAATCCCCCGATACTCGTTATTCTAGAAAATCGTCGAAAGCAAAACACAAAACATGTTTTGTGATCAGAAATTGTACATCGAATTCGGAACTAAGATAAGATGTGACAGCAAGTGATAAAAAACATGTTTTTTTATATGAATTCTTATTGACAAATATCATCATTCCATCCAAATTAATTAATCATTCTTTTAAATAAAGCATTAAGCCGGCCCTGTTTTGCTTAGTAGGTTAATCGGTTAATCATAATCACTAACCGAAATACTTTCAGGTATTTTATTGATTCATAACTGAATTCTCGAGTGCTGAAATATTTTTATACTCTCTTTTAAAATTAACGTCAACTGCTTTTGAAAACACGTTCATAAATATCAGCACGCACGACATTGCCTTACTTTTCCGTTTTGTAATTTGCTTTATTAGATGTTCCTTAGCACGATAAGAATATTAATTTATTTAAAATTAAATAATTTATTTTAATTATGTTTTGGGATACTATAATATGAAAATAAATGTATCTTGAGTTAATGTTCAACCGGATATATTTTAGGCTTACCCAAGTGTTTCGACAGAAAACTTACTTCATAATAAGATAAGCTTTTTCACTTTATAATTTCCGCAAAGCAATCCACCATATCAGTAATTAAATACACAAATACAATTCCACATCAAATTTTACGTATCAATTCGTTCAGAAAAAATATCGGCAGACGCGGGATTCGAACTTCGAGCGTTGCACCTTTGTTGTGTCCTATACACCGCGTTGTCCACACGACCATTCTCCGCCTGGACAGATACGCGAAACTTGATGTTTTTATATATACCATTGTTAACATCATATAACGATAGATGTATCTGTAGTAACATATTTAGCGTATGCATATTATTATTTTATTAAGATTCAATCAGTCAACTTTTAATCACAAGCTTAATTACCGACAGTCAGTAAAATTTGCTGTGGAATTGTATGTGTGTATTGAATTACTGATAATATTGAAATATAGATCAATTATCTATAAAACAAAATAAGAATATTGAAAAATATTCTAATAAAAAAAAATCCAAACAATACACCATATTTTATAGTAAGTCTAACAGTGGACTCAATACACAGTCACATGATAACTTAGGGGAAAAAATTAAGGTAGCTTAACATGAAATTACTATTCTTATTTTTTAATTGATTTAATAATTTTTATCTCAAGTTGACTCCTAAGTCTCCTTCACTTTTAAAATGTTATGGCTATGTTTTTAAGTTAGCACATTCAAGAGAGTAAAACCGGTTAAAACTAATGTGTTCTATGACTTTCAGCCAGGGCGACTGATGCTACATGCGTAAAGTATGTAATGCTTATGTATAGGTTGGGCAGATTGGAAATGAGTATTGATTTGGTTCATGAAGAGATCCAGATTGTATGAAACAAAAATCACCGATACATGGTACAGATGGCAATAAGGAAGAAATTTTTACGTCGACATGAATTAAACCACATGTGTATAATGAACTATCAAAATAAAAACATCAGAATAAACGCAAGAACAAACACAAGGAGTTCATCTACTAAAATTTTATTATAATTTTTATAAATATTATGTCATTGAAATGGTTTTATAGCCGACGACGGTGATTTTTTTTTCTATTCCCACTAGACGTTGATTGAGCAAGCCACGAGGCAATAAATGTTTCTGTTATATAAAGGATGTTATTTAATTATCTTAAAAATAAACAATACAAGTCGTCACAAAAAGTAAATTTAAGTAACCTTCAAATTCCACAAATAAAATATTTTTAATTTAAATACCAATCATCAATACATCACTCTTTATCTGATCATTGTTCATCAAATATTCCCCGACCATATTCGTGATATATCGTTTTGCTACTTTCAAAACTAAAATTATCTCATCCAAATCTGTGACCCATGAGCATGTGAATGATTTGCTTCAATGCGCAAACATTCACTGGTAAGCACTAGTTAAAAAAAAAAAACGTTCGAACTATCTGCGGACGCTGATGGATTGAACATGTTATTGAAATGGTTTCACGATGGGGCGACCTCAACCTCGTGATTTTTTTATTTCTCCACCAAGAAGACTGCTATGGATCCTGTATCTTTCAACGGTTGTTCCTTCCGAAAGAAGGCTTGGATTATCAAATGTTTCTTACGTTATATAAAGGATGGTTATTTATTAATTTCAACGATAAATAAACAATAAAGTCGTATCCTTGAATAAGCAAATTTAAGCCCCAACCTTCAAATTCTCAGTTCAAATAAGAAATTCGTTTAATTTAAATTCTACAATCAATGGAACACAGACGTAAGGTTGGTTCTCTTTAGTCTTTTCTACCGTTATTACCACGGTCACTGCTCTTCGGAATTTAAGGAACTGATTCCTCCTGCACCCACTCACAGCCGACAAACTCGTCTTACACTTGCCAAACATCCATACGGTTAATATATGTCGACCAAGAACCGCTTCCAAAGTCGGTTGACCGTGATATAATCGTTTTGCTACTTTCAGTAACAGATTGTGACTTATACGGCAGGAAATTGAACACAACACACGTAATCCCTTTATCAACCTACATGTATTCTTTACAGGAATTTGTAAAGCATGTAAATAAATATCGTTAGGTTTTTGTCGAAGGAGCGATTTTTCTGTAAACCACTTGTGTCAATGCCACCAAATGTATGGAGTTACACAATGAACGTTTGTTAAATAAAATAAATATTTATGCATCATCTGATAGCTAAAGGATGGAAGGACCAATGTGATATATGAAAATAGGTCAGATAAGTACATTTGATGTTTCAAATGCTAATTGTAAGCAAAAAAATAGTTTGAAGAATTTACGCCATATTGACAGTATAATTTGTATTCCACCGAGCCGTAACGAAATGGTTATAGTGATCTCAATATTTATGTGAAATAGATAAATGGCAATATGGTAAGCCGTATTGAAATTTGTGAATTATATGTACCACAATACCATATATATAATAGGTTCCATTGCAGTTTTCCATCACTGCTTCACAGCGTCACTTGTCGTCCATTCAGTGCGCAATATTTATCTTTGGCCCGTTCGGCGTCGCGACGTTATAAACGACGCTTGCCATGGACGCCTGATTCGTGGGCTCTGTTTGTGTTTTGCTCCGATGATTTAGACTATCTCTCGTTTTGAGGAATTCCCGCGTGAAAATCGTATTATTCTGCAACGTACGCTCAAAGCGAGCATGGGTAATTAGGAAGACGTACACCGAACATTAAACTAAAATGATTTACGGCTTAAAACAATGCACTCACCTGATAACATTACTGCCCGTTTGCATCTTGAATGCATGAAGTGTTTTATATGAGCAACTCAAAGTGTGCATTCTCATGTCGGGAAGAGGCTGACATAAATAAATAAAATTCGACTTAATAAGTTATGTTTTTTCATGTTTTGGAACCTAAAACAGATCAGTTAAATGTATTTTAAAATAAAATGAAGAAAGCAAGAAAACATGCACTAATTTGAGCAAAAATTCTGTGAAATGTATATTGATTTGTAAGAATCTTCTTCGTAGTATCAATCCGGTGGATTGGTTTGCAGCAACAGAATCTTGCATCTCGATCTCCATTCCTCTCGGTCCTCCGCAACCCTTTTCAGCTCAGCATAAGCGCTACAGTTCATGTCCTCGAATACTTGCTGCAAAATACTCCCGTCTAGGGCGCCCTCTACAGTTTCTACCCTCAACCATCCCCTCCACAGTATCGTGAAGAAGACCATCGTGGCGCATGATGTGGCCGATCCATCGGGCTCGCCTCTCTGAGATGGTTCTTATTAGTTGCCTATCTTCCTTGATTATTCTGAGAACCTCATTGTTCGTGACAAGAATATCAACGTAAAAATAAAACTCGGGATTGGCTTTCATTCTTTTTTCTTATTTCATAATATATCTACATAATATTTAATCTTAAGATTGTTTAGATAAATGTATATATACTGTGTGTACTTAAAATATTATTTTTAAAATAAATTACCAAGGGTACATTTATTAAAATAAGTGCCAAAAGGTGTTTATATCTATGTCTGTTGAAATTTCCAGTATCACTATTAAGGGAATATTACCCGTGTAGTAACTTCATAGTATTTATTATTTAGTTAATAGTACTTTGTAATAAACTAAAATAGAAGTCTTTCGTTGTTTAAAATGTAGCGAAAATAACTCTGTAAATGTGCAACAGAAAAAAATATTAATAAAGTATACATGATATCATTTTGGAAAAAAAATAATGATTCAAAAATTTCAGAAAGATTATGAGTGCCAATTGTTAAATTTTGTTGTTTTTTAACAAGCACTCGACCATTATACCGATCGTTTTTTCGTGTCGTAATGACTGAACAAATCTAAATTAAATAGCTTTTCGAGTTTCAAAGTTCCTTAACGAGACCACAAAAGGAGCTTTGAGTGTAAATAAAGAAGCATATAATGAATCGCAAAGTTCCGCCAAAGCTTTGCATTATTTGCTCGCGTAAACTTACTGGAAGAGAGGAGATATTTATCAAAAACCAGTCGAGTATAAACTACTTCAAAACTTAAAAACTATAAAGTATAATGCAAAGTTGAAAACTTAGATGGAGCTAGGCAAAAGAGCTTTTTAAGTATTCAAATACTTATTACGATAGATAAATTTTGAACTTTAACATATTACTGATTTGCTTATTAATTTACGTATTTAATAAATCAGTTATATGAGGAAACTGTCTTGCTTTATTGACCCGACAATGGCTACTCAACGATGAATTAGGTGAAATGAGAACAAACACAAATTATTGAAAAAAAAAAACTTTGCAATATCGTTGGTACTCCAATGAATTTATCTAATTTTTTCATTTAAATAGTACTTAAATAAACACGCCGTTTACTAGACATAATTTAATAAAATATAAATAATATTGTTAAAGAAAAAACTGTATGATATACATGTAATCAAAAAACAAAAAAAAGCAATTAAATATAAATGTTTCCTTAAAAATAAGTGTTACCAAATGTGTTTCATCTTTATGTTAAAAAAAGGAATTAATAATAATAAAAAATAAAAAAAATTAAATGCTTAAGGTGGTAAAAATATCATTTTTAAATTCGACATGCCCCGTCTAAAGAATACTGTTATTGAAATTAGTAAATATTCATGTTGGTATTCTTACAAAAATCATCTTAAAAAGTGTGAATCTGAAAAAGTTTACCTCTCTAGGATTTTTCCGAATGGATCAGTATGCTCGGCCGCCATTGGAGGCTCTCGTGCCCGTGACAGATGCGTACATAACTCCTTTTGTGCTGTCACCTGCACTCCGCAAGAACTACAGTGGTAAATACTCGGCGAGATCCTCTTTCAGGAAACACTTTTTGTATTATTTATGAGAGACGACGAGCTGACTTCTTATGGCTCGCAGTTGAAATGAAAAATCAAAATCGCTACGTTCTTGCCATTGTGAACACGTAGTTTTTCTACGTAAGTAAATAATAACATGGAGTTATTCAAAAGTCGATTGTCATCCTGACGTTGCTTCCATTATTTCGTATCTTGTGTGTATTTCACAAAAAACATTTATTCAGAATAAATATAAAATCATATTTACAACGAAAAAAATTAAAATATTTATGCACATTTATTTATTTCAAAGTATCCATTTATATTTTTGTTGACATTTTAAGTCATTCATTTCAGCTTACAAACATTAAATAATTTTCAAAAAATTCAATTGCTTTTCCCAAATTTTTTTTTTGTTCTACATCTCATGGTTTTTATTTTTTATAAGTTTTAGTATTTTATTTAATATTTTTGTCATTGCAACTTTTTTGGTGGATTTATTAATTCGATTTCTAGAATTTTAAAGATACTTTCTTTCAGTAATTATATTTCAACTATAATGTACACTCATCAACTTGAATACAGCGAACACCATATTGAGATATAAATTAAGCTAATTATGAACATTACAAAAGTAAAATATGTCAGTAGTTTGAGTCAGAAAAGTCAGTGTAAAACTCATGACTTGAAGCTATAGAATTCGTCCGGAATGAACGGATTAAAAACATGTAAATACTCTCATGTAACACACATTTAACTTTATTTTCACTCAGTCTTATAGTTACTTTATTTATTTGTTTCAGAGAAAATAAAACATTACAATATGAATATCTGTATTTCTTAAGAGCACGTACCAGAAGACCAGAACTTACAAGGAGGTAGCTAGCAACTAGCTGGAGAGTGTTTGTTCCTCCCTCATTATTCCTGCATGTCATTAGCATATGTGACTCCCCGCCAAGTGACGACAAGACATGCCACGTGCCTCTCGACCACCGCTGATAGCAGTCATTGTGGTACATTCTTTGCGTAAAAAAGCTCCTCAAGAAAGCTCCTCTTTAGACGTGAAAGCGTCTACAAGTGTCAGCCGCAGAGCTTTTTTAATCACAAAAAAATGTATGCGGAGAGCAATTTGACACATGTCATGCATTTAAATGAGACTTTGTTGGTTGTATTTCATGTGTACTTTAATGCGAGATTGTATAAATAATTGGTACTTAACATGCGAAAGCATTGTTTGTATCAAAAACACGAGTTTATTAACTTAATCCAGATACTGCAGTATCTTCTTCATATTACACTCCTAATAGACTGAATTAATTGAATAAAACATATTGTTATTAATAATTAAATATACATATACTATACATAAAATTCTTTTTTCAACGCGTCAATCCAAACACAAAAATAACGGCAGAAGCGGGATGCGAACTGCGGACCTTGGAAACCAACTATGCCCAGGTATTCATACCGCTCAGCCGACTGGGCTATTACTGTGCCTGGACCGACTCACGTTGAAACTAGTATTCATGTCATTGTTATCATCGTATGATGGATGTCGCTATAGTATATATTCAAAGTATGTATATTTTTATTTTTATTATTCAATCAGTCTTCATTTATTCTATTTTTAATATTATAACTTTCTGACAGTCTATTTATTTTTAGTAAGTACCACTCGGGTCTCGAACCAAACTATAGACTGAATAGATGAAAACGACTACTTATAGTTCCGACTTGGACTTTATAACCAATCATTTACCTGTGTTACTGATTAATAATTTTACCTTCTTGATATTGTCTCAAGGAGACATTATTATATGGATTTTTTTTTTTTAATTTTCATTAGAATATTATTTTATTATTTCAATATTCTAATCTACTTTTATAAATCATTTTACTATATTATAATATTATTAATAATTAAATATACATATACTATACGTAAAATTCTTTTTTCAACGCGTCAATCCAAACACAACACCGCTTCAGCCGTTATTTTTGTGTTTGGATTGACGCGTTGAAAAAGAATTTTATGTATAGTATATGTATATTTAATTAACAATATTATAATATAGTAAAATGATTTATAAAAGTAGATTAGAATATTCAAATAATAAAATAATATTCTAATAAAATTAAAAAAAAATCCATAGTGGTCTCCTTGAGACAATATCAAAAGGTAAAATTAGACTCAGTCGGTAGATGATTGGTTATAAAGTCCAAGTCGGAACTATAAGTAGTCGTTTCTCATCCATTCAGTCTATAGTTTGGTTCGAGACCCGAGTGGTACTTACTAAAATAAATAGACTGTCGGAAAGTTATAATATTAAGCTTGTGAATAAATGAAGACTGATTGAATAATAAAAAATAAAAATATACATACTTTGAATATATACTATAGCGACATCCATCATACGATGATAACAATGACATGAATACTAGTTTCAACGTGAGTCGGTCCAGGCACAGTAATAGCCCAGTCGGCTGAGCGGTATGAATACCTGGGCATAGTTGGTTTCCAAGGTCCGCGGTTCGCATCCCGCTTCTGCCGTTATTTTTGTGTTTGGATTGACGCGTTGAAAAAAGAATTTTATGTATAGTATACGTATATTTAATTATTAATAATATTATAATATAGTAAAATGATCTATAAAAGTAGATTAGAATATTGAAATAATAAAATAATATTCTAATAAAAATTTAAAAAAAAAATCCATAAAACATATTGTGTTTATTTTTAATCGTATAAGCTTTTGGGTGAAAACACAGGTTGTCACAATTTTTGAAAAAAATAATCAGGCCTTCTGCTATTTATTACCTTTGCATATTCATAAATCACTTTTGTACCTCAAATTTCACCAAGAACAAACTACGCAATATTTACTTGACTAAAAACCAAAAAGGTTTAAAAAAGGATGTTGTAGAAATATATATATATATATATATATATATATATATATATATATATATATATATATATATAAAGCATACTTGAGTGATTGTTTATAAGCATCTTAAATGCGTTTGGCTGATTAAATTTTCGGTTTCGAGGACTGAACTACGTTGTTTTAAGGTGTAATTTCATATCAACAACACCTTAAAATTCAAATCAGGTACAAACAATCTGCGCCTAATTTTGCTTTAGTATGTACTTAATGAGGTGATTTCACGAAAAAAGGATTTAAACGTAGGGTCTTAACATGTGTAAAAAATGTGATTATCAATGTATTACTACAAAAATATGAAATATATTGTTTTTTTATTCTAGATATTTAAATAATAACATCATCTTAACTATTCAACGTTTATTGTGATGATGATTCAGTGAAAATTTTCGTTTACCAACAATGTCATATTTAAAAAAAAAAATATTTTCGAGTTCAAAATAAATGAGTTCCGTTTGTTATGTCACATTCAATCTAAAAATAAATTTAAGCGCATTGTAAAATACATACACGCGTTGGAGCTTCTAGGGCTAGGTTATATTGACTTTCTTCCCCCATAACAGAAACTGCACCTGGAATAGAATTCAATCACATGCATCGCCAATTCTTCTCTGAATTGCATTTAGACACCTTGGGAATAAAAACGTATTTTCGTTTGCTTGCTCCAGACTCCTTCCTGCATACAATAGTGTAAAAAAGACTTTATAATGGAATATTTATTGTTATTTTTCGGAAAGGGGAAGTACTTATAACTATACCCTTCGCATAGGTTTACATGTTATATTTTCTACTCTAAACGATCATATTATTGTGTGTTTTCAGTTTACCAGAGTAAGCACATTATTAAAAAATAAGTTGTTATTTTATAAATTTATAAAACAAACTTTGTATTTTGTAGCGTTGATATAAAAAACGAAACGAAAATTTCGAAAGCTTATTCATCTTTGAACACAGATGACGTTAAATCGAAATATAAATTATTCACTAACAGGAAAAAATATTTTAAAACAAACCTTCTCTGTTCCAGAGCTTGAAATGATATATATATATATATTATGAGAAATGGAATGGGCTATATTTTAATTGTTAATCTGGTTGCAAGTTTCAAACTCTGATCATGAAAAAAAAAATATTAAAATAAATAAAAATAGTTTTTCATCGTTATGCATTCAAAAATAATTGTATTTCATGTCTACCATAAGACATTTATTATGAAGGATTGAGGATAGTCAAACATGTTTTTAAAATATTTACCAGTTCACTTTATATTGATAAGCTTTTAACATTTTAATCGTAACCTCAATTACTTTAATGTTGAATACGAACAATTAAAACCCGCAATGATATAATTTGTAATAAAACAGAAGCTTGAAAAAATTGTATTTGCAACTAAAAAATAATTTATTTTAATATCACATACATGAAAATAATATGTCGAAAATATCTAAATAAACATTATCTTACACTTTGCATCAAAACAATAGATCACAAGTTTCACTTTACCCTTTTCCAGGAAAAATGAAAGCATTCGCGATATGTGTATTTGTATGATTTCCTGGCCCAAAATGGGCATATTTCATTGCTTTCTCCGCAGAATTCTACGAGCAGAAAGGCTACATCGCCTCTGCCTTCTGCTGGCAGATTTATAAGGCCGCATCCGCCACGCTACTACCCGCCCGTAGTTTTGTCCATTGTTTCCCATCCTCATACCATTCGTACTTGGCTTTTTTTTTCGAAATACTAGTGCACAGTGCAGTTCGCCGATGCAATTGAACAAGTTTTAATTGGGCTCGACATTGCGTGCATTTCTTATCGGAAAGAGCGCACGTCTACAAGCTTTAGGCAAGTAAACTGAGTACACTTCTAAATTGATTCTAAGCCCTTCGACTCTCGATTGTTCATGCGAGTTAAGGCAACAAGTTTAAAACTAGTTTGTAAACCAAGATTTTAAACGTAGTTTAGTGTTTCGAGTAACGTGTTTAGAGAATATATTTCCGTATAGAATATTAGAAGTACAATCATTTTGCTTAATGAGGTACAACATGGTAAGTGAATTAACGTGGCAGCTATCCATCCCAAAGTCAGTAAAAAAACTATGGTGAATCTATCTAATTCATGTTTTCTGTATGCTCCTGGGCTCTTGACGTCCTAGATGGCCTCCAAAACTATATATAGAGTTTACTTAGAGTTGCTTTCACGGGATAAATCGAAGACCAGGGTGGCTAAAATTATTTTATGGAAGAAATAGTGTAAAAATAAATCGTGTAAAGTTAGTTAAATTCTTATATTCTTTACTTATACTATAACTTTACAACATAAAACAAATTCACAGAAAAAGACATTAAAAAGCTAAAAAATAATAATAATTTATAATTGCATTTATTTTATAAATTTATTGTATAACTAAGCAACTTTTTAAGTATATTTCAATTCATAAAAAAACTTACGAAATAGATAAATTATTCTAAGGTTGTTTCAACGTTGAACAATTTTTATTCACTAGCTGGAACACAACACGCTTCATCATCATCAGTCTGTGTCCGTCCACTGTTGAACGTAGGCCTCCCGCATGAGTCTCCATCCTCTTCGATCCTCCGCCTTCCGCATCCAGGTCACTCCCGCTATTCTTCTAATATCGTCAGTCCATCTTGTAGGGGGTCGGCCAATGCTTCGTTTGCCAGTTCTTGGGCGCCATTCCAATACTTTTCTTCCCCATCGACCGTCGTCTCTTCGACAGATATGACCTGCCCATTGCCACTTGAGTGTGCCTATTCGTTGGGTAGCATCCACTACTTGGGTTCTTCTGCGTATTTCCTCGTTTCGGATTCTATCTTTTAGCGACACTCCGAGCATGGATCTCTCCATAGCACGCTGGGTGACTTTTATTTTATGGGTAAGACTTGCTGTCAGATTCCACGTCTCTGCGCCATAAGTTAATACAGGGAGGACGCATTGGTTAAACGCCTTAGTTTTAAGGCATTGCGGAATTTTCGCTTCATCTTCAATTATTTCACAAGTTTAATTTCACATGCATATAAACATATGTACATATAATTATAAAACCATTAATATATTCTAGGTATATTTAGGTTAAAGTATTTGTTTTTCAAACTTCTTTAAATGTTTATTATTATTATATCTTTCACAGAGTATTATTTTTGTACAGAGTCACATTCGTCCGATTTTTAGTTTATTTATTGCCCGTAGTGATTTTGTTATTTCGATTTCCGCTCTAGTGCTTCCAGCTCTAGTTCCAGCGCTGTGCGCGCTGATGAATTGATACAGCGGTGGTTAGACTTTTTGGCAGCGATTCTTGGTATGCGAAAAATAAAACAATTGAACAAAATACTTAATATATTGTAAAGTACTTCGATATAAATGATACTCTGCAGCTTGCGCTGTTCCCGAATTTAAATTTGCTTGGTATATTGTTTAAAATTAGTATATGTTTGATCGTGTGATACTAGTATAATGGAAAGCAACTATTAATAGGTGTAAATTTTGATAACCTTATAAATGTATTTATTTTGAAGCGATATTTCAATGTATTTAATTATTTTATCAAAATTTACTAAGAATAATTGTTTCGCTATCACACGATCAAAAATATAACTTTCTCGCGAACTATACTCACCGACTCACTCACATCTTTGATTATATAAACGAGACCATATACCATTTTAATTGACTCATCAATGACTACTTTATGTAGAACAAAACACGTTGTCACTCAATAAAAAATAATGTACTCTTTATAAAAAATACACCTTTATACAGGTCACATTTAGTTATGCAGATAAAACGCATACCAAAAAAGGACTTTTTAATTTTTTTAAAAGTTATTTTTGAATTTTGAATTTTTAAATAAATAAATTTACAATATTTGTCCTAGTAATAAATAAAAATAATTATTAATTTATATATTCCGCCACACACAAGATTCATCTTAAAGTGGCGTGGTAAGCGAACCTAAAAATAAAAAAAAATAAAAAAAAAATACTATCACTAAATTGTTAATGTCATTATCTTTATATTTGTTAAATAAATAAAATAAAAAAGTCGTGTCTTACTTAAATGCAACGAGAGTTTCACACTGATCCTGATACTGAGTCATAAAAAGAGACAAGTTACGCATAAGTTTTCTTAAATAATACTTCTCAGGCATATAAAATGACATTTATCATATGACATATAATGCACGGTAGATTGTTTGAGTACATAGTATATCCATTGAAAAACTACCCTTCCACCAGAAATTCGTTATCCCCATTGATATTCACCGGTCCACACATCCGCAGGGGCACATTGTCTCTACCATCACTAGGGCTTCGCGTCGCCATTATTCTACACGACATAATGGCTATTGATAATTAAAAATACCAGTACACCATAAAAAAAATTGATTGCTTTATTTACTCGCACCGGCGCATTATTTTAATTTTTATGAGCTCTCCGCATAAAATAGAGATGCACCGTTAAATTATAAAAGTTTTAAATTTAATTTAATATTTGAAACAATGCTTTTGTTCACCGTCCATGAACTGTTTTAACAAGTATGTATTTTTTTAATTGAATACTGTCTAGTTAAATTGTTAATTTATGCACAGTCGATGGTTATCTTTATAAAAGGGTTTCTTAAAGAGTTTAAAACAATTAATTAATTGTTATTCAATTAATTTTTCTTAGTGTAGTTTTATTTACTTTTTTATTTACTGCTGTATTACGTGATACTAGTTATACCAATAAATTCATTTTAATTACATATTCTTCTTTGATTTATTTTTCATTTTATTGTATAAGATTTAAACCTGTTTTTACTCACAACGTTTCTAACGATTTCTAACTAATAAGCCATCTTTAATTTTTATATATATGTTTTTAATATTACTTTTTTTTACTTAATTTTTAATACACAATTAGGTATCTACAATACCTCTTAAAATAATACAGATTTAATTTTAATACATTCTATAAAAAAAATATTTTTATATTAAATAAATTTATTTTAAACAAATGACGTTTCCAATATTGAAATTATTTTATTGAACATGATTCTGATTATACGTGGAAGAAATTACATCAGAAAAACAATCCAAGTTCTGCCTACTATGTTGAAAACTATGAAAAAGAGTTAAGGTACACATTTGTCAATTAAGTACTCTTACGAGTACTTGGTAATATATTTGATACATAGCTCATAATTACTTAATCACTGAATTTAGGCAGCAGTTTGCGTACGTTTGCTTAATAAATACAATAGTATCCTGCAAACAATAACGACTCTGAATGTGTACATTGAAAGCAAATTGTAATCAATCTCTGAAATGATTAGCCGTACACATTTGTCGGTGGGGAAACTCACGCAGTGAGCTTTCACTCGCACGGTAATTTTATTGTTCAGGTGATTAATCGAAAAGCTCTGCTTCAGTTTAAATTCCACGAGCGCTTCAGGAGCGCCTGAAGCTCCCTGAAGCTTCAAGAAGAAGTCGTAATCTTCGGTGTAATGAGATACTCAGATTATGCGGCAGAGTTATATCATATTCATTAATTACAAGAAGGAATTGCGAAATTTATGGCTTTCATTAAGTTTTATCATCCGAATATATGACTCCTCAGCGTAATTAAATATCACCGCGATTAAATTCTGAAAATACAACAACGCACCACGCATAACGCTTTATACCGTTTGATAATTAAATTTTCAGTCGGCGACCTCCTTTTTAATGACAAAAAATGGATGTCGCTTCACTCTCGAGTCGCTTCGAAATTATAAAAATGATAATTACAGTCAGCATGATAAATATAAATATGAACTCATAAACTTATAATTAATTTCCATAAACAAAAAAAACATTCAGCCGAGAAATTATATTATATATATTTTTTTTTTATTCACATTTGAACAAAAATGATTTTTTTATTCATGCAGACTTTATAACCTTACACTTACAACAAATTCAGCCGTGAAGTGAGCCTTAAAAGCAGATGCTTGAGTGAAATATTTTTTAAGGAATGACCAGAGGAGAAAAAAACACAAGGCAGCTCTTGAAGAAACGATATTAGACCTGACCTTTTCTTCAATCTCTAGGACTGTCGCTTCCTCGGAAGGCCTTCGGCAACTAAACATATGAGTATAATGTATTTGGCGGAAACTTGAAATTTGGAAAGGAGAGCTTACATAGATTGAGGTCAGAACTATGACGTTTGAGAGAATAAACTTAGAAGAACAGATATTAAATTATGATTAAGTAAGCCCAATGAAATATATTCATTTTTTAGAGCGACAAAGACACGTGTAATATATCGTCAGCCATTTAATCAATTTTCAGTCAAGGTTATATGATATAAACATTTCCTACAACAAGGTAGAGTGGTACAGTACTAATACGATAAAATAATACATTATTTGAATAATGACTCTGTCACACCTTCTGGAGTGTGCGCTGTGCCCGAATAGCTGCACCCAGGAAGACCTGATGATGGCCAGAAGTAAGGCCATCAACGTCGCCCACTTCTGGGCAGACAGGATCTGACCCTGTTGTTTCCGACACGATTATATATATATTTGAATAATTTGAACTAAATGAAATTTTAAGTGTGTAAATTAAATTCATTTTAATATCTGATCGGCCTACAATGCGCTATGCGCCATTTTGTGTATCGTCAGATCTATTTGTTAGAATATGGGTACATTCATTCATCACCATTCTATTCAATAAAATATCATATGTACGACATGAAATACATTCATATTTTTCTATATATTTGGTAAAATAACAATGTCTCTTGTAAATAATGTCGGGAATGGTAATTATAAACTGCACAACGCGTTTTGATGTCAAAATGATACTTTAGTTGTTATTTAAAAGTTCAGTAAAGTAATGCAAGCATTCTGTTAAAAAAATGGTATTTTTTCAAATACATATATTAGACCTCAGTTCAAATTCTAGAGACTAAATAGGCATAAAATATACATAAATATACGCACCTAGCTATACTTTGAAAATAATATGTTATATACTTGTTATTAATTAAATATACATATACTACACATAAAATTCTTTTTTCAACGCGTCAATCCAAGCACAAAAATAACGGCAGAAGCGGGATGCGAACCGCGGACCTTGGAAACCACCTATGCCCAGGTATTCATACCGCTCAGCCAACTGGGCCATTGGTATGCCTAGACCGACTCGCGTTGAAAGTAGTATTTATATCATTGTTATCATCGTACGATAGATGTTTCGGTAGTATATATTCAAAGTATGTATATTTTATTTTTTATTATTCAATCAGTCATCATTTATTCACAAGCTTAATTATATATTTAATTAATAATAATATTGTAATATAGTCAATGATCTATAAAAGTAGATTAGAATATTGAAATAATAAAATAATATTGTACTAAAAATTTAAAAAATTCATATATATATACTTGTTATTTATTGTAATCAATATATTTGCACAAAGATGATATTATATTTTATTAAGTAGTTAAAAAATCTTAGAAAATGCTAAGTTGAGTCACTCTTTTGGAACGAATGTGGAGATCTCTAAAACGTCAGGTTGATCGCGCATTTTTATTTCAAAGTTGATTAATAAACTTTTTAGAACACAAATATGCCTTGAATGCTATAGTAGTATATTCGAGCATATTTGTTAGTATCTTGAAGGACGCTTAAGAAATATGGACATTATTCAGTGGGATCTTTGGTTGAAATTTTTTAAAAGTAATATATTAAATATATAATGACTGGCTAAGCCACAATCAAGTCTTTATACTTATTAATTGAAAGTAACTTGTAACATTGAAGCAGATAAAATTTAAGTTTTCCAAACTCATAATTTAAAACCATTAATTTGCTGGAATTTTGAATAAATTAATTTTAAAAATAATTCTAATATCTTTTATAATTGCACCATACCCAAGTTTTGCCGAAAATTTCAGTGGTGCAGCTACAGTTGTTCGTCTCACTGCGACCAAACTCCACACTAAACACTAAACTAATAGCGTCTCTGCGATTACGCCTGGAGTATTTAGCCACCGCGGGACACCCCTGTCTAAGTAAGAGCCGCATCAGGAAATCATTTATTATTCTATGCTTACCTTCGACAGGTATCTTTGTACCAGAATGTATCTTTTATATATTTCGTCGTGTTTTTTTATTAAATACCATACTAAATGATTCTGCTTTAAGTATATAATTTACACATTAATTTAGAGCCACAAAGAGGTGTAAAATATAATTCTTATCTAGTATATGTACTTTCTCTTACATACAATTTAGATAAATATACACTTCAAACATTCCAATTTTTTTAATACGTTTATTCTTTATTATATATATACAATAATTCATTGAATTTTATAAATTAAATTTATATTACATAGTAAAGTATAAAAACAGTACCTTAACCGTAGCATTAGCTTAATTATGGTTGTCATAAAACTGTTACCTTCTACAAGTACTACAGTTCTCAGCTGGACCACAACTATTCAGGCGAAGACCATGGTCATTAACAGAGCTTTATGGTGATGGTTCGTGACGACTATTTGCTCCAGTAAAGAGAGCAAATATGAATGACGATGATTGTAAAGTGTCTTTAGTTACAGAACTTTTACGTTACCTAATTCATAATAAATTATTAAATCTTTGTTAATATTATTGTAAGTGCTACTTCCACTGTATTACAATTAACGTTGTATTATTTTAAATAAATTTGATGGTGTTTCACGTGCTATCGAATAAAGAGCCAGTTGTATGACCCGCAAGAAACGTGTATATATATTTTTAATTATTTTATGTGGCGCCTAAATGTCTGGTTTCAGTTCTGGATGCTGGGTACTCTGCCTGTTTGAGTTCCAGGCGGTTCCATTAGAGGCGAAGAGGGTGGTATCCATAGTTGCGGAGTGGCAAGAGTGCGCAGCTAAAACTGTGCCCGTTTACAATTAATTTAAATGCCGCGCGCTTGGAGTGCTCCCGAGTACAGCACTGGTGTAACTGACTACACACAAATGTACAGGGGGAAAGAAATTTAAGAAAAATACGTATTTTAATTGTATTACATACAAATACTCGACACAATGATTTAAACTCTTGGCTTTCATGCCAGAAGTCGTGTAGATCGATTTACAACAAAAAATGCGTTTAAGTGTATTTCAATCAAATTACAGGTATATGTATTTGTTAATATATTTTTTAATGAAATCACGCATGCAGGAGAGCACAATCGGTCAAGACGGGTAGGCTTAATGACACTCAGCGAGGATGGCTGGATACTGCATGAGAGTGTATTTCTTTTGAGTGGGAATCTGGAAGATTACTGGTGTATATTGAGAACCATTTCAGAGAGGCGAGCCCGATGGATCGGTCACATCATGCGCCACGATAGTCTTCTTCACGACATTGTGAAAGGAATGTTTGAGGGTAGAAACTGCAGAGGGCGCCCTAGACAGGAGTATTTGCAGCAAGTGTTCGAGGACATGAGTTGTAGCTCTTATGCTGAGCTAAAGAGGACTGCAGAGGATCGAGAAGAGTGGAGATCGAGATGCAAGATTTTGTTGCTGCAAACCAATCTGAAGAACAATTATGAAGGATGAAATAAAGGTACTGCTTATACTCGATAAATACTGACGATGATGTACAATTGATCTCTCCCCATTAAAAGGCTTATCATAACCAAAGTAATAATCAAAACTAATAAATGTCGTTTTATCAACACCAGCTATTTATACTTAGCATATCACAATCAACACACGATGTCTAGTATACTCTAAAAATATGAAGAATCAAAGAATTGGCTTAAGCATTTTTCAATCACTATCTGTCGGTATTCACTTGTATGTGCTTACAAAACATAAACATATCCTCCTTCATACAATCTAAAATATGTATGAAGCTTAGTAATAATCACGCCATTTATGAAAACCTCCAAATATATACACTACTACATATTATACTAGTGAAAAAGTACGCCAAATACTCAGTGCAGGTAGTCTTTAGTATTTTTAAATATACAATTATGAACACTTTGTTTTAATCAATGAAATACATTATATTTTGAATGAGGGTTAAAATGTCTTATAAAAGGCAATATCCTTAACTCTCAAGTGCTTACAATATATATATATACAATCGTGTTGGAAGCAACAGGGTCAGATCCTGTCTACCCAGAAGTGGGCGACGTCGATGGCGTTACTCCTGGATATTCATGGGTGGTCTTCATGGGTGCAGGTCTTCATGGGTGCAGCTACTTGGACACAGCATACACTCCAGAAGGTGTGACAGGTTTGCTCCACGCCGCAGTCACATTTAGTCGGTCCCCTGTACAACTGACAGACTTTCATTTTTGTCCCTCGATTGCATACTCCGGTCTGTACAATAAATGAGATATTTAAATTAAATAAATATGTAGAAGACTTCAATTGAATTAAGAAATTACTTATAAATTGGTAATTGTTTATGCAAAATCTACAACATGAAAAATATTAAAACACTAATATAAATTTAATGTAGGATATTTTTATACACTTTCGTAATTAAATTACCTTTTAATAATTAAATAAATTAAAAAGATAAGTGTTTATATATTTTTTTAAATCACCCTGTATGCATACTTTTAATTCATGAATTCTGCACAGTCCTTGCTCAAGGATTGAAACAAGTTTGCAGTAAAACATGAATATCTCATTCAGATCCACGTACAATAAACAGTACATTTTATATCACTTAAATTTTATGCGAATGCTTAGTACGTCGTAATCTTATCTTTCATCGCCTCGGATTTTATAAAATCACTTCTTCGAATACGAAATCTCTTTATTTATTACCTCGAATTGAAATAAGTTCCGTCTGCTGAGTTATAAATATACTATTTACATATTAAATCAGAACAGAAAAATAAATAAATATGAAAAAGCCTTTTTTACTCACTCAAAATGTCAAAAAAGATTTATGATAACGATTTTTCTTATTTACTGATGTACAAATTATTAAATATGAAAGTAATTTTTTTAAAAGGAATTACTTGTTATTTTGCAAATGTTTTCTTAAAATAATCTGCCTGCGTAGAATACTGTTGGTATAAGTGATTGAATTTGTGCGAAATGACGAAGTAAAAGAGCGGACAAGGCAGCCTTCCATACTGAAGTCAGTCAAAAGGCAAAGGTGGACTTGTTTAGGACATTTACTTCACACTCATCTAGCAAGAGAGCTTTAACTAAAGCTGCATTTTTTCAAGCCTCCAAGCTCATACCGTTCTAGAAAACTATCCGGAACTATACACGTACTTGGTGAAGCTACGGGAATCATATCTAAGATGGTATGAAGCCAGAGAGCTGACAGATCTATGTAACGGTTGTTTGTCATCATCATCATCATCAGCCTGTGTCCGTCCACTGTTGAACGTAGGCCTCCCGCATGAGTCTCCATCCTCTTCGATCCTCCGCCTTCCGCATCCAGCTCACTCCCGCTATTCTTCTAATATCGTCAGTCCATCTTGTAGGGGGTCGGCCAATGCTTCGTTTGCCAGTTCTTGGGCGCCATTCCAATACTTTTCTTCCCCATCGACCGTCGTCTCTTCGACAGATATGTCCTGCCCATTGCCACTTGAGTTATTCGTTGGGTAGCATCCACGACTTGAGTGCTTCTGCGTATTTCCTCGTTTCGGATTCTATCTTTTAAAGACACCTGAGCATGGATCTCTCCATAGCACGCTGGGTGACTTTTTATTTTATGGGTAAGACTTGCTGTCAGATTCCACGTCTCTGCGCCATAAGTTAATACAGGGAGGATGAATTGGTTAAACGCCTTAGTTTTAAGGCATTGCGGAATTTTCGCTTTAAAAATGTACTTTAGTTTTCCAAATGCTGCCCATCCCAGTTGTATGCGCCTGTCGATTTCTTTTGAGAAGTTATTTCGCCCTAGTTGTATTACTTGTCCCAGATAGGTATAGTTGTTTACAACCTCTATTTCTGTTCCTCCAATGGAAATAGGATCGAAGGTCTGTGAAATATGACTATTAATCATGGCTTTTGTTTTATCCATGTTCATTTTCAGACCAATTTTGTTCGACGCTTCATTGAGGTCGTAGAGCATGTCTTGGAGCTTGTCAGGTGATTCGGCTATTAGCACTATGTCATCTGCAAGTCGGAGGTGAGAAATGTACTCTCCGTTAATATTTATTCCACATTTTGTCCAGGATAGCAGCTTCGGTTGTTTGTAATGAACTAATTCTCAACATATTTATAATGAAAACGATGATATATATCATCTTAAAATCGATTTCACATCCGTCCTAAACTGTACAATATTTGTACAAAAATTTTATAGGCTTTTAGAATCTAAGCATACCTGTAATATTTGCATCTTGATGCTTTGCTTGTTAATTTCTAATTTCTGTTAACGACGAAGATAAAATTCCTTTCTTTATAAAGTGTATTTCTTCTTTACGTTTACGAAATTTCCAACAAACTTTCCAGATTCCGTATGCAGCAGAAGAATTCAACAGAAAGCCATTGTATCGGATATTCTCGGTACACGCTGCTGTTAACTGAGGTCGTTCTTATTCATGTACTCGAGTATTGGTGCTTTCTAGGAAATAGGAAAGCTTCATTCAGCCAAGGTGAGTTAATATCGTCCCTTTCAATTATTCATTCCACTTTAGGAGCCAATTGAAGGGCTTTCGTTAGCGATATCCAGTCTGCTGCCTCGGCATAATAGTTCAGTTATAAATGTCATTAATTCTAGCAAGACAATACAAACAGAAATTTTATATCTGAAAATTATAATTAAAATTTGTTTATATTATTTTTATATAAAAATAAATTGGCGCCAAAAGTCAATATTTCATACATTTAATTACATAACAAAATTTATGAATCGATTGCATGTTTGGTAGCGTCTTTTTAAAATCAGAAACTTACATTGATTATGAATTTATATGTGTTTTATATAATATCATATAAATCAATTAAATAATCCTTTTCATTTGATGAAATATTTTTGAATATAATCAATTTACTCAGATAATAAGGTATATTATTTTTGTTTTTATTGAGAAAAAAATACTTTGAAGTATCCATTTTCCTTGATGCACTTTAACCTTCGATCTAATGGTATAAAAATATATTAAAAACTTATATTTAAAGACAGAATCCATTAAATATTTAGTAATTGAAAACATTGAAGATTTTAAATATTTTGTCTTATAAATATCTGAATCAATTTAAAATGACAAAAAAAAAAAATCTGGGTTAGTAGGATTAAATTTCAATATTCTTATATTTTTAAAGCTACTGAAAATAAAATTAAAAATCAATTTTCATATTAAATTATAAATAATACAAAAATGATTTTATTTAAACATACTTTAATTAAAATTTTGATTCCGTAAAAAGTATTGATATTACCATTATTAGCCGGCGGTCATAGCTCAATGGTTAAAGCGTTTGCTTTGCAAGCCAAAGGTCATGGGTTCGATCGCCGACGGAGATTAAAAATATATATGTGTCTTTAATCGATTTATGAGATCTAAGATACCCTCGGTTGGTGTGAATTTGATCCATCAAAAATATAAACGTAAAATGCCAGTCATAGCCTATTAGTAAATTCATGTATTAATAAGGATGATGCGTGAATCTCAGGCTGTAGTCTATGGACGTTGACGGATTAACACTCCACATGCAGCGTTTAGCAATATGCACGATGGTAAGTGTCATAGAATTCCACAGATGAGACTTCCGAATTACTATCACCATCTGTCAGTAATCTACTGTTTTTTTTTTTTTATGTAAACACATATCGAACTCACGACCTTTGACTTGCAAAGCAAACGCTTTGACCATTGAGCTATAAGTGCCAGTATGTGTTTAAATAAAAAAAAACTTATTTGATAAATGTTTTCAAAGCATAATTCTCAAAAAAGCTTTTAAAATGATCATAAACAATTAAACTAATGAGTCGCGTAATTTATTTTCAGTCACACTAATTAATTCGTACTCGAGTTTTCAGCAGCGAATATTTTAATATGCCCTGAAAAAAGGTAAGTCCTCTAGTGAAAAAATAAAAAAAAACTGTGTAAAAGAAGACATTGATAATTTTTCGTGATGAAAAGCATGTTTTCACACTTTTTCAGCTGAAATACAGGCTGTAACGTGGCGTAGATTAATGATAATGAAAGGGTTATAAAGAGGTTTTTGTACCGCAGCCTGTCGTGCCAGGCGAAACGCTGATAAATGCTTCTTTAATTATCTTATTACAATTTCGTGGGAATTTATAATTTGGGCCATCAATTATAAAACAAGTTAGGTGCTCGCTTAAATACATCACAAAACGTTTTCACCAAAAATCGTTAAATATTCCTGATAATTAAAAAACAACCGATTATAACCGAAGAATATATTTTCTTAATATCTTATAAAAAAATGATTGTATCATCATCATATCCGTCCACAGTTGAACATAGGTCTCTCGCATGAGTCTCTATCTTCTTCCATCCTCCGCCTTCTTCACACTGAATACTTCTGCTATTTTTCTATTGTTGTCAGTTCTCTTGTGGAGGATCGACCAAAGCTCCATTCACCAGTCTTTCTGACTCACTCATACAGTTTTCTTCCCCATCAACCGTCGTTTCTTCAACAAAAAAAATATATTTTAATCAATTGTGGTAATTCAATAACTTACATAAAAATAAGCAGTACAGTAAATACTTACTTATAATAAAACAAAATGGTTGTTTGTAGATAAGTATATAGATAATTGTACAAGTGTTCAAATTCATTTATCAAGATCTAATATGAAATACCAAATTATGACTTCAAATCACATATTAATAAAAAATAAAAGATTAATTGTGTCATCCTATATACTGAAAAATTCTTCGTAGTATCAATCCTGTGGATTGGTTTGCAGAAAAAAAATCTTGCATCTCGATCTCTACTCTTCTCGATCCTCTGTAATCCTTTTTAGCTCAGCATAAGAGCTACAACCCATGTCCTTGAATACTTGCTGCAAATACTCCCGTCTAGGGTGCCTTCTGCAGTTTCTATCCTCAACCATCCTTTCCACAATGTCGTGAAGAAAACCATCGTGGCGCATAATGTGATCGATCCATCGGGCTCGCCTCTCTGAGATGATTCTTAATAGGTGCCTATCTTACTTGATTATGTTGAGAGCCTCATTGTTTGTGACGTGGTCTCTCCAGGAAATTGCGAGAATTCTTCTGTATGACTATATCTCAAAGACAAATAGTGTTTTTTATCACTTTCAGATAAGCATCATTTTTCACAGCTATCATATATATCTATATAATAATATGTAATGAATAAATAAAGACGCTCACTATTGTTTTTAATATATTGTTCTAAATAATTATGAAAAAATATATTATATAACAACTTAAATTAAAGTACAATTGAATTTACAACGTATTTGACAACATATTTTAAGTAATCAGACTTCTGTTATGGCATGGAAAAATCTAATTTTGAAAACTACTTTCTCGGAGCTTTAAGTTTTAAGCCCTGCGCGGTTGCAACAGAATTTTATTCTTATCTAAAATTACCAAGTTTTTCAAAGTAAACATGACTATTTAATCTAATTTTGATAATTACGGAGAGTCACCTCGCAGAAAAAATAATAGTCAAAGAGAAACGATGAAATTAAAAGATAAGAGGGATGATTAATTAAGAATTTTAAGAACTTTATATGACACGTTTTATCTATAATTAAATATGTTTAATTAAGCATGGACCAAAATTTCTGGTCGAGAGGTTGTCGTTTAATTAACATTTATGTTATTATACCTGAAAGTATTTTTAGTACAAATAGAACGCACCTACAGAAATCCTTTGTATAGTCCTAAAAGAAATACATTTTTTTTTCAGATAATATACGTGAAAATATTATTCCCAGAATTTCAATGAATTCTTTGTATTTTTAATGGTGAATTACATTTTTCAACGATATTTTGGCATTATTAAATCACAAAATATGTGGAAAATATAAATATTTTTATAATTTAATATTTGTTAATGATTTGTTTACGAGTATCTCTAGAGGTTTTTATATACCTTTAATAATATGTGTAATAAGATTAACTTTAAAACAAAATGAATTAAAATATTGGTGGTTTAATATTGAAAACAAAAATACTCCTAATCAGGACAAAAAACCAACAAGTATATGATGTTCTCGTGTAAAAACTCTTGCTGGCACTTATTTGGATAAATTATTTCGTGAGATTGCTCGATTTGAGAAAATGATTTTACAATTTGTATCTTATTTTCAGAAAGTGTTGTTCCCTCTCTTTTATATTTCTCAGTAATAAATGAATTAATATTAACACGACTGTAAAATAAAATAGCATTAATACACCTTTTATGTGAGATTCGTGCTATATTTCATTAAACAGTCTTCATGTGAGTTTATCGCAATAGCCTTACGGGCGTAATAAAGTGTATACTGCAAGTTATATAAAGTTATATGGGAGCAACGTAAAGCTTTATAATATCTAAGGAGGCTTACCATGTGATGCGCTGCGAGTGCAGCCTGCAGAGGGTTAAGACTAAGGGAGGTATAGTAGCTAGGTGTTGGGTCTCACGTCACTCCACCCTTAGGGTGAGACAAATGCTTACGAACCATGTAATGCTCAAGAGGAACCCACTGAGACATATTATTTTCAACAGTACTTATACAAGGAAGCTCTGAAAACACATGATGACATTTTGAAAAAAAAAAACCTTATACTTTAAGCAAATAATATTAACAAACACGGAAACTTCAGTAATGATTTTTGTTCATTTGCGGGTCCATAGCATTCAACGAGACCGGACGGCATAGTTCAGTGGTAAAGCGTTCATTTGTCATTTTCGCGCCGTCGGTTCAAAACCCGGCAAAAATTAGATTTTTAAATCGATTTAATGAAATTTTAGCACTTTACATGCCCCTGGTAAGGTTAAGCTACCCTTAAGAAATATAACAAATACACAGGAGCGTTAGACTAATTATCAGAACTTTTTGAAAAAAACTCTGATGATTGAACACACTTCAATATTTATCTGGTATAGCCGTTTTCTATTCAAATTCTTGGGTTCATTCCCTGAAGGCTCACGGTAATCATATATATACCCATGAAGACATTCAGGATACGATTGTATTGGGACAAAGCATAAAAATCTGAGCTCGAAAACTGTGAAACAACAATTTCGGTGTCCATACGCTCCAAGATTTTCTCAACATGTACATAGATCTTACTTGAATCTCAACACCTTACGGAACTGCTCGTAAATCATCGAATCCTTTCAAATTATTCAAATTGAATGACAACAACCTACGGTTAATAATTTGATAAATGAATCATAAGATACTTTGAGTGCTATTTTTGAGAGTAGGATAATGGTCACCAACGTCGTATGAAACAACCCTGCAATCACGTATCGTTCATTATTAAGCGAATTATCTGTTAATGGTTGATGTTCACGGGATAATATTTCGTCTACTATTATTTAAGTATTGAAGTAAATGGAAATAGCGATTAGTAGTGATTATTACAACTTATCTTATGGCTGAGATAGATAAAGAGGTAAGATGTTTCTACTAGCGTATGTTCCTGCAATACGCTGGTAGTTGCACCCCTTCGCCACCAGAGAGCGCTAGGAATGCAATTAAGGGCATTCTACGCGGCCGCCTCTTGCTCTGATTTAATGCCAGCTGATTCGGCTCAAAAGACAAATATCTTAGAAATAATACGTGCCAGAAGACGTCTCACACCAGCATAGAAACCTACCTAAGAAGCTACGAAAAGTAGTAACGGGAACTCACCAAAGAACGGTTTTTAATAAATGATTAAGAGGTATTAAATTATCTTCGGTCATTAATCCTTCAGAGACAGTAATACGCGTACATTTTAAATAAATTCTAAGTTTTATGCAACTGTGCAAGAGGAGAGTTAAATTATTCCACTAGAAATACTTGCATATAGTAATAAGCCCAACATTCTTCAGCTCCACAAGTTCAGATGTCATTTCACTAGTTCTTAATAAAAATCATATTTAACACATATCTTTTAGGTACAGTGAATAAAATAGAGAGACATGTTGTTTTGGCATAAACAGCGTAATAAACATTATTTGGTTTTAAAAACTGTGTTTCCTCTAATAGTAATTTTTATGGTTAATACCATTAAATTATAATAACGCTTACAGATTTATAGTAAAAATCATTGAACATTAATTAATTTAAATTAATAAAATTTCGTTTAAATGGTTATTCGCCACGTAGAAAAATAATTTGATTACGTATTAAAATCATTCAGTCAAAGTTCATTCTATAACACAAAAAAATATATTTAGTTTGCTATTAATAAAAAATCATTTAAAACAATAAGGTTATTAACTTACAATACTTGGTGAAACTGCAAAATTATAATTAATTAAATATACATATACTATAAATAAAATTCTTTTCAACGCGTCAATTCAAGCAGAAAAATAACGGCAGAAGCGGGATGCGAACCGCGGACCTTGGAAACCAACTATGCCCAGGTATTCATACCGCTCAACCAACTGGGCTATTGCTATGCCTGGACCGACTCACGTTGAAACTAGTATTTATGTCATAGAATTTTATGTATAGTATATGTATATTTAATTAATAATAATATTGTAATATGACATAAAAATGATCTATAAAAGGAGATAAGAATATTGAAAAATGGCTTATATAGATATGTACAAGTATAAGTTCCTACATAAGTACAGATTTACAGATTGTATTTGTGTGCGGGTTAAACTATTAATAAAAGACATTATAAAATCACGGGGCATGTGTTATCTTAATATATTAAGCCATTATATAATATTATATTTTTGTGTTCAATTTAAAAAATACCTTGTAATTATATCTTTGATCTTCAGCGTAGACGACGGTTAGTCCATTTGAAGATGGTCTCCAGGGAGGCCAAAATATGTAATCGCTTAAAATAAATGTGAATCAAAACTAAATAATTTTTATTTTTTTTAAATTAAAATTAATTTAAAATTATAATAAATAATTTTGTGTAAACTACGTAAATATTATGTATCCGATCATTGTAGAGCCAGGTTGTAGCAGCAAGTAGATTTATAACGTGATATTATATTACTACAACTACTTAACAATATGCCTACACAAAAGCTTTGTGCTTTACGTTCATACATTTTAACCACTTATGCGATAGAGATTAGGTGTGATTTATGGGCATGATACATATTATGATTTTTACAAAGCTCCAGTGGGATACGAATGGTGCCTCGCTCAAATAACCATACGTTATGATAACTGTGGACAAATAATATGGTAACAAGTTCCATAAATCCTGCACAATAATTGAATAAGCATCTCTTTTCTCCGAGAAGGATTCACACATGGATGCACCAGTGCCGTGGAAATACATCGCGTAAAAACTGAATTTATGACAAAAACATGACTTTGATTTATGGTCGGTTTTTTTTTAATACATGTTTAATGCTATTTTATAATATGTCTATATGGAAAACATTTACATGACAAGGAATTTAGTTGCAAGGTTAATGCCAACGCATAAAAATATTTTAAATTGCCAAAAGTTAGCGACATAACAAAATATGTTTTACGTTCTTCTGTAACAACTTCTAAATAAAATAGCACTCAACATAGAGTACAAATTTTATTTTATTTTATATTTAGATCAAGGCTACTGTCTTTTACTTAAAATTATTACGTTCTGTGGGGGTCGTTTAAAATAAGTCGATAACTGCATTTTTTGTCCTTTTTATATGCTTATTGTTTGAAACAAACATATTTATTACAGACTATTTTTTTGCATTTTTACGTACGTAAATAACGTGATATTCTCCAAAAAAATACTTTGTTCATTTTTAACAGTTCATATATTTATTTACCTGAAACTTTAATCTTATATTGACGTTACGCCAATGTCCTACACCTTGCACTACGCCCCTACTTCAGAACTATCCAACCAGTTAAAAAGTGAATAGCTATTCATAAATATTTATTTATTTACCTTGTTTTCACATGGATCACGTTATAAAATTTCTCTATTAGGAGACTACAGTTTCGACTAACTCGTAGCCTTTCTCAATCTTTCTCTTGCTTATAGATAACTGAGCTGCGTTGTACTTTAAAAGTGGTCTAACCCATGTTTTATAAAATATTTTAATTTACTTTTTTTAAGCAAAGTGCTATAATCCTAGGACAAAACATTTTAAGAAAATCAATACAAACTTTGTTCAGTGTATTTGTAAGATGCCATATATAAAATTGCAGAAAATTTATGAAATTAATAAATCTAGCTTGCTAGTCTTCGTCCCGGAAAGATAAAATACTCGGTATATGTCTAATATTTTCAAGTCAATTTATTAAATCTTTTTTTTTTCATAGCACATAACAAACTTGAACATTATACGAGTACAATGGTAAACAATTGATTGAATGAAATACAAAAATGTTTGAAATTGTATTTGTATAGAAAAATGTTTTTCTCTCTGTGAATGTGCTTTCGGCGATGAATTTATTATGTTCAAAAAAACATAAAATAATTATATTTTAATTCAAACTTGCTTATCAGTGTAGTTACAACAAAAAAAAAACATAATTATTTTCCATTGAGTAAAAAGATTTAACTTTTTCCACCATCGGAATAAGTCACTTAAAATGTGTCTTTAAATGAATGACAGATTCTTTTTGTGGTGTGTGTGAACGTGATTGGAAAAGGTTCCGTTCCACCGCATCGCGCCCGGTACGGCACCGGCCCACGTAAGCGGCGGCTCACCGGCCCCGGTAAGTGTTTATGGCAGGTAATTTAAATGCACTTTATGTACCGCAGTGGGCCGGAACAAGCTCGGCCGGCGCAGTGACACAATAAATCGCACCGAATCGCCAATAATAAAACAAGACTGACGCACTTAATGCCGCACTCTGCAATTTCTGATCGTTCAATTCGGAATTCATCCCAAAGTGGTTAAAGTCTGGCAATTTTACGAACTCGCTCCTACTAAGCCGCTCAATGAAATAACCGACAATAATACGAAACCGATGAAGGTATTCGCTACGTTTCGCTATTTCATATTGTTCAGGTTGACATTCATACAATTGTTTGCTGGTGGGTATGGCTTAGAGGTAAAACGTTTGTCTACAAAACTACAGATCGTGGGTTCGATCACTAACAAAGATTAGAATAAAAAATGTTGTTTATCGGTTATATATATTTTCTTTTAATACATACGGCTGGCGTTGATTTTTTTCTTCACTCGTAAAATGCTTATCATAGTCTCATAATTGAAATTGGTGGAATACGAAAATCATCCTGTTAGAACCACCCATTCATAGTGAGTACCCGTAAAAATGGATGAATGCGTGAATGGCGGACTGAAGTCGATAACATTGACAAATAAACAATACACATACAGCGCTTAGCCATATTAAAAAATGGAAAGCGTCATAGAATTCGCAGATGGGATTTCTCGATTACTATCTGTCTGTAAACTGGACATTTTTCGATGATGTAAGGTATTATGCTGTAATCACACGAAATACACAAATTAGTATTTGTTGGAATTGGTTATCGCTGCCATACGTCATAGGATAGTTACATTGTTGTTTTTCCTGGAACGATTATGTCGATTGAGTGCTCCAGAATCAGATGTTCCTAGTAATTTAATTACGAATTCAAATCCTAACATAAATACCGATATTATGTATACTTTTACTAATAGGCATATCATTAAAGCCAAAAATATTTTTTATTGCTTTAATTTTCAGTTAATTCAACCCTTAAAATGACGCCTCTAATGGCGGTTAAAATATTTATCGGAAAAAATTCTCCACACACTGCTAAGCCCAAAAGCCACAATGCCAAGTCTGGCCATAAAAACCTTCGAAGTTAATATTGTATGAATATAATTTATTAAATATTCTTATATATTTGAATGTTTTTCTTTGTTATTCGATAATCGAATAGTCGATACTGAGGAATAGCTGCAATCTCTAAGCGCTAACCGTCAGTTGACCGCCGAGTCGGTCCAGTACTAAATTACCTGCGACTCTGACAATGTCCGACCAGTCATTTGAATGTCTACCATAAAGATTTACAGCGGATTGCTGTTTTGAAGCGGCAAAACTCTTGTTTTTGTAATGCTTTGTGCAATTTATTAAAATTGCACTGCCCTATTTCCGTTCGCAGGATAATGCTGCAATATAATTGAGAGATTTATGCCTTTGGTTTATACCGCGAGTTACCACCTTTCCTAGGTGCGATATTGTTTATCGTTTATAAGAAGTTTATCACTTTGAAACAGTCAAGAAAGTTATGATTTTTATCTATCTATGTTTTGTGCTGCAAAGGTGCCCTATTACGAAATGTAATTTAAAAAAGTGTTTAAGAGAACATTGCTTATTAAAAAAAAAACTTTCACCTCATTTTAATATGACTTATTTTAATCATTGCTTTGTCACAATATACCGCGATTTTGCTTTGAATGAGAATATAATCCGTCGTTTTTATTCAGTTTGAATGTGTAACAGTTAAATAACTAATGAAACATTACTTGAAAAAGAAACCGTGGTCTTTAAGTATGTGAGTAAATATAGTGATTAACATGAGCCATATTAATATAGTTTTTTTTAATATATCGCAAAGTACTTGTTAATTTGAATGACACCATTTATTTTATTGTTGATGTGAAATGAGTTTAAATTTGCAATATATATATGTACTTAAAACATCTTTGGTTTCTTATCAAACAATCTTTAGGCTTAACAATATTTACATTAATTTGGTACACTTAATATGATTCTTGGTACACATAATAATAAAAACATTTGAACAAAATACGAGTATATATAAAATGTTTATGAATAAATTTAAAAAAAATGTACTACCCAAAGTGACGCTTTCAAAATAACAAAATAAAGTAAACTAAAAGTCAAATGATTTATTTTATTTCACACATAAAAACAAATCAAATGAAAGGTTTTAAAGTTCATATGCATATGTTCTGTATAACTACGGTAGTGGTCTACAATTTAATCTCTACAGTTGCTTCCAAGAACCACTGTAGCGGTTCTAGTTCTACGCTCTACAATTTCGCACTCAACACTTTGCAGTGGCGTCGTAGAACCACCATCCCGCTGGTTCTACGCTGCATCGTCCGGCCGGAAGTCGGGTAGCAGTAAATCACATTTTATGCGTTCCTGGCGGGAGACCGCACGTAAATCAGATCTGGACGGCGGAAGGGCGCCCGTTGCCGTGAAGCCTCCTTCGCGAGCTTTCTGTGAGCTTTAACGTGCAAAGAAACAGATCATGCACCCGTTATTTATCAATATAAGCGGTTTGTCGCTTATTGAAAAGCTCCAAAGAGAACATTCACCTTTTATGCCAATTTTTCAGAGCAAGTTTCTGAAGAAATAACTGAGTGATATTTTATAAAGCCTAAAAAATATCAAAAATTCTTTTCAAACTATAAATAACGTTTTAAATAGGTTTTTTTTCTCTTCTTTCTGCTCCATTTCTTTTATAGGGCTTCTGCCATGGGGCATAAAGTCACCAAAAATTGTTGTTGAATGGCACCATTATCCATACCTAGTTCTAAGGCATCTGTTCTACCGGGGCTCTACTTAATAAATTCTATGCAAAGTTCATATATAGTTAGTACGTTTTTTAATCAGCATATTTATTTAAGATCTATGAACATTTGATTCTAAGCAGTGGCTTAACCGAAATATTTACATAATTATACCATTAACTTACCTTAAAAATATATTTTAAATTTATTAGTGATTACTTTAACGTAGTTAATTTAATAAAATTAATGTTATCAATATGTACTTAATTTACCTATAGCATTACATAAGTTATTTTAATTTTTATATTTCTATAGGTATCTAAATATTTATTCGAGTCATCAATTTTAATTCTTATTTACAACATCATTCAGACAACTTTATGAAGGTCTGTTTCGTAAGAATATATATCAATATTTGTGTTAAAATAATGTTATACTTTTATTTGGTACTTAATATACGCAGCAAAATTACTTTACAAATAATATTATATTTTATTAATAGGAGAAATTCATTTACGAATTACTTGGTTGTATTTACTTTCCGTTAAATGCAGTATAAGATTCAATGATATTGCTGCAATAATATGCATCTTTATTATGGCAATTTATAAGACTTATTATATCAACAAACGTTATTAATGTAAAGGTGAGCAAACACGGAAGCATAACAAACGAAAATATCTCTGCATTTCATTATTTCACTTGAATCTCGGCAAATATCAACGTGCTTCACGTATGCATAAAAGAACATGTACGAGATATATTTATGGTCTTTTTTCTAATGCAGCTCAAGCAAGATTCAGCGTTACAACTCCTTGTCAAAACACGGTGATTTATTTGCACAGCGCACTTAAATTATTTGCAACTCTCACAGTGTGATTAAAAATATGCAATAATTCAAGCATGTTACGAAACCATGTTTTACAGAACATGAAACTTAGATTAGTCCTGTCAGGACTCATAATAAAATCAGTGCATATTAATCAGTGTCTTATTACTTAGTCAAAATACACTCACATGTTCTTACAATGTTACTTTCAAACGTTATTAGGGATTTTAGAAACTATATTTTGTGATAATTTATATATTTCTTGATGGTATTGAAAAAAAGATAAGCTTAATTGCTCCTAATTTAATTTTACATTGATTATTTGTCTCACTTGCTTTTATATATTATCTATTTACTTAGTAAGTAATTAGTTAGAAGTTAACGATATATTTTTATGCATTTGTATTTAAATATAGGTTATGAATTAGCGACCAAACCAAAGTACTGCAAAACACTTTTGATGCTAGAACTGCTTAAATTATATTAATCTCCGGTAAGCAGATTGTTTACCAAATTGATTTAATTTCATTTTTATTTATTTTTCAATATCTCTTAACTTATTGGGTTACGTAGTCACCATAAACAGCCATTTTCAATAAGCTTTGATGTATTTGTCTTATTATTTTATTTTGAATTGCTGAAAAGTTATTTAATTACAATTAAAAATCAAAAACATATAATATTTGTAATTTTTTTTCCAAATTCACTCTCTCGTTTAAAACATTAAGATACAATTTATCTTCATGAAACTTCACCAATAACATTATTTCTAGAGTAGAATTAAAACGTATCAAAGAAACACATAATTGAAAAACATACACATAAACACGAATCGCAAATAAATCCGAAATCGATCTGGAGCATTAGGTCGCCATAAATTTCTTCCTATCTTCAATATCTTTTTTCTGCAGGTCATAAATGCTTCGTGAAATTCTGTCAAAATTTCAAAAAAAAACGTTCAATTTGTGATGTCAAAACAAATTTACAAACATATCGATCAAACAAACCTTAACCCTTTTCTAAACGTAAAAACGCTTAATTTCCCTGCTCATGTTAGTAAAAAAAATGTGAGACTCATGTCTCGTCCACTCCCTATGTTCTTGCAAACAAGTTGAGGGTGGTTCTACTTCCTCGGATCGCCCCTTTTTGTCTAGTCTGTCATGCCACGGTCCGCGGATAGGGATAATTTGACTTTTATGTATTCTCGTAACAAAATGTAACTACCGAGACGGATGACTCATCGCCCTTTTCATAACCATCGATTCATGCATTTCGCCTTGCGGATAATTTTATAGTTTCTTCGCAAGACGCAATACTGAACTGTAGAAGAAAATATTAAACTTTTATCGATCTGAACACCCTTACCGGAAATAAAATTGGAAAATAAAAAAATGTCTTTTTAATAATTATTTTATAATGAGTTGTGTGCCCATGAATATAATAACAATTCAATAATACATTGTATTGTTTTTATGACAAATAGACAAGTTTGATTGGACTTCATCAATGGGACTGGGGTATCCAGGGGGCAGAAAATATTACAGGTTTTCAAAATACAAAATCGTTTAATAAAAATTATTGCTGATAAATTTATTTGACTTTATCGTAAAACATGAGTATATTTGAGCGAAATTGTAAACTTCTTCGCTTTAATAATAAAAACGATTTACGTTTATTTTTTAGATTCTTCGTTGCATCAAATTATGATTCACGTATTTATTTTCTTTCGAAAATAATCATTTTTAAATTATTATGTTCTAGTCTTAAGGTAAGATGTATATCTAACCTTAAGACTAATAATATATTTCACTTTAAAATACGCTGTTTATCCAGTAAAAAATTATAATGGTGAAATGATTAACTGAACATTTTTTTCAGAGGCATCGTTCGAAAATATGCGAAAGAAAAACAAGAATTACAATATGGAAAGTGGAAGTAATTAAATTCCAAAAGTGTAAAATTTACACAAATTACAAAGTCATTTTACTAAATGCCCTTTGTTTTAACAGATAAAAAAACACTTGTTATGCAAACAGATATTTTTTGGTTTGAATTTATTCAAATTTATTATTATTTTCAATTCAGTTTCTAACTAGTGTAGTTCACTATGTACACAACATAGGCTGCTTTAGTCAAATAGAAGACATTGAGACGCAAATTTATGCAGTGTTAAATTATTGTATGCATAATTAACAGCCGTTTGAATTATTTGTGTATACAGATTATTCGCTTTTAACTACAAAAAATATTCTAGTTAAAATAAGAACTTCACAAATAAGAAATAAAAATGACCCTAGAAGGAAATTTAAAAGTGAAATTATCTGAAAGACCATGTTTGTAGTGCAAAGCACTTATCTAGTGCTTTAATAGTGCCAACATTATAAAATAAACAATTAAGGGTAGAATATTATAGAATGGCGAAATGTCACATAGTTTAAAAATACAATATAATGCCACAAAAATGTTGTAGACTATATTATTATAATAGGTATTAAAAGAGCTCTGTTTTCTTGTAAGAAAAAACCTAGTTCATAAATTCGTTAAATAAGCAAACAATATCATTGACCAAATACTTGTAATACTCGTTACTTCAAATATAATAAATATCTTTCTATTCAAAAATCGAAGTGAAAATAAAATAAAAAAGGAAAAAACTATTTAATATTTGCCAATATCTTAAGTTAATACTCTGTAAGCATGTTTATAACATCTTTATAATAGGTAAAAATAAATATTGTTGTTTATACAGAGAGCGCTAAAAAAAGCTGACAGTATGATTAATTGAGATTAGATCAAACCGTCAGTTTTTTTGCTGCGCTCTGTATATCATTAATGATGAAATAATAAATAATATTCAAGATTAGCGGTTTTCGCTTTATTGTATTCCGCTTAAAATCCCACTAGAATTTCGCATTCTTCTGAAGGCCGTCGCTTTCATTATTTTATTAATTAACACTGCGTGTATTCAGCTTAAAATGTATTCATTAAACATTTACAAGCTGTGAATTTTCGGTGAGTCACTGCACTAACCAAATTAGAATAAACATTTCGAATCACGGAACACTTAAGGCTCCGTTTGAAATTGGCGGCGCGAATTTTGAGGTGTTCCTCGGACCCTCGCACTGGTTTTTATTGTTCCCGCCGATCATAAATCCAATTGTCGTCAAGCTTGTTGACCGTAAATTCTGGCGCCCCCCTAGCCCTGGTGGGGTAAAAAGGGCAAATCGCTCGATAATCGCGCGTAATGGGGCATATATTGTTGCGTACCGCCTCACGGACTCGGCAATTTCCACGAAAGCCGAACACTGAAAATGTCAAATTAAAACTAGTGAGGGTGGATGCGTTAAATGAAAAAGACAAAGAGAGAAAAATAAGACTTTCTTGTATAAAACAATATTTATAATGTAGAAAAATACTCCATTATATTATCATATCACTCCTATAACTGAAAAAACTCAATGTATTTTAGTAACAGTTAGCAATTATTTATACATCCATTTTACTTATAAAATAAAATAAGCTAATTATTAAATAACTTCTTAGGTTTTCACGGCCAGATTTGATATTGTGGCTTTTGGGCTAAATCCAAAATAGTTATTACTTTATAACTGATACAGATAAAAATTACACCGAAAAACGTAGCTTGCGTCATTTTTTTCATTAATTATTCTGAGTACCTCTTTTTTAATTGTTTTATTATGATGATCGTGGTGTCACTTATAATGAGACCTACATTCTTTACATGCATAAGCGTACTGCTCTTGATTAGAATAATGTTGTTAATGCAAGTGTTTTTTAGATAATTTTTTTATTTAAATTTCTGGCGTCTGGTAATGTCAATATTTTCAATTGCTAGTGATTGTGTTTTAATGGACAGATTTATGTATATACGAAATGAAAATGAAAATATAAGTGTGACTTTTTAACGCTAGGCGTAAATGTTTTTTATATAAATATATATTTATGTTGAAATTGATAAATCGTATGATACACATTATTATTTAAATATTATCAAATCTATGTTAAAAAATATATATGTATAGTGTACAAATAAATAACATTAGCTTTAAATTAGTAATTAAGTATTCTCATAAGTTTTATTCGCAATGCATACACACTTTAAGAAATTGTATTTGTTGGTTAATATTTTTTATTAAATTTACTTTATTTTGTTGAAAATCGTTTAAGAAATAAAGCAAAAGGCTCAAATTATATAGTATTCAAAGTAATTTACATTTCCAAATAAATCGAATTAAAACAAGTTCAACCAAAGAAGTGCCGAATTAAACTTTGAATTTGTCTCTTTCAAAAGTTAAGTCCGTAATAAGCTCATTCCTCGCGGCCGCCGATGAAAGCTCCAGTCAAAGTTAAAAGCTCCGGTGGGTCCAAGAACACGCATACGGGCCCAGAGAACTTTCCCGGAGTGTTTTTCCACGAAATTTGGCACCCCGGTGAAAACTTATCCGGTAAACAGTGAAATTTTCTATGCGGGGAAACGGAAAAAGTAAGTGGGGCGCCGGAAAGTTAAACAGAACTCTAAGGTTCTAAGTTTCCGATGTAAGCCTTACAGAGAAGCAATACGGATCAATTAACGGACCGCTTTGTGCTTTATTTGTGCGCCGGGGTGTTTATTGTGAAGCGGATTACTTCTTCCGCTTTTAAGTGGTTCATGGATCGCGTTATCGTATCCAAAACAGTCAACTATTTTGAAAACTTTCCTTATTTGTTCATCAGAATTTTATTCATTTTTTTTTAATTGAAATTAAATTAAAATCAAAATTAACAATTTACAATTAACTTTTTTCTTTACATCTTTTTCATAGCTGGAAAATATAGACAGCAAATTTCAGCTCCCACTAAACATGCCTCATTACTAGACATCTCGCACGAGAAACACCAAATGAGTCTATACTATAGATGTCCTCTACGGTAAAACCGGAGTCATATTTAATAATTCGCAATTATTTTTGAAAGGATTGAATTATTGATAAATTCTTACTTTTAAGACCTGTTAATTTAAGTACTAATATATATGTAAAAATAAATTAATATCATTAAAAAAAAACAAACAAAATTATTATAAAACCCAAATTTATTTTGTTTACATAAATAATAATTTATAATTATCTTCAATAACATGAATGCTAAAATATTATATCTTGATTGAATAAACATTTTTTCTTATTATTATATCATATTTTTAAACCATTAAGACGTGGAAAGGTTTTTTTCTGACTTGCGTAATAGCCCTGTATGAATACAATGACAAGAAAATATTTTTGCAAATTCACCAAGCCAAAAATTTAATGAACATTTTAGTTCATTCATTAACGAACATAATGAAAGAAAAAAGCTGCGATGATAAAATTTACGTATGAATGAGTGCTCTCTTTTTATAATTAAATCGGTGAAATTTTGCTTTCGGCGGGTTGTGAATTTTTCGCGCCATTTCCGGGACAAAATAATATCCCGACTAAATCCTAACAGGCCGAGTTTCCATTTTAATTTTGAATAAATTTGAAAAACGCCCGTATAAAAATGCGAAATGCCGCGCCAAAGCCATTCCGCGGCCGGTCGGGATGGAGCACACAAAAGGGTATAAGTGTTGGGCCGGACAAAAGCGGACTTTAATTTTTAAATTATGATTTCCTGTTGCAGTGAAATCGTCCGGTTAAATTAAAGGCAGCCGAATCGCAAAAGCTCTACCGGACCGAAAGCTCAGAACGCTATCTCACGCTGCTTGCACATAGTACAAGAGAATAACGCAATGCTATTTACTGCTATTTTTGTTAACAGTTGAAAAACGTTTTCACACTCCTTGTATGGCGCTTGTAACTAATATACAAAAATCCTTTTGTGCAAACAAATTAAACTCTAATAAAAAAAAAAAATCCAAGGCAAACTCTTTTTATTGTATTTTACATGATAAATGATGATGATACTTTTTATTATACTTAAGTTATATGATTTGAAGAAAAAAATTTTTACATTACTTTTGTTCTTTTTACTTTTGACATTAAACAGTGTTTTAGGCAGAGGTGCTGAAGAATAACTGAATGCAGCCATATAAAAAGCACAGAAGAAGAAAAAAACATTGAAGTATCAATATTTTTTTAGCTAGAAGAAATCATATCTTTGACACTCACTATTTTTCATCTGGCTTAACTCTAAAATAATATATTGATCTGCCAACATTATTAACTACAGTCCGGTGAATGTGTGGTTATGAGATGTTTCTCGTCTACCACCAATATTAATGAATAGTCATTTAATGGATAATGAATCAAATTTTCACCAACCGGGATATTAATAGGGTCCGTCGGAGTTATGAAAACACGAGCTTCCTCATAGTAAGCAAACATTTTACTACTAAGCTATACCTCTCTAGAAAATAAAGCGTAAATAATGAAAAAAAATGGCAAGGCACGTGATAACTGCAAACATTTATAGTCAGCGTGATAAATAACACATAGCAGGTGAGTAGATCAATTTATGAGTGCAGAAAAAGGACTACAACATAATGCAATCGACAAAAAGAATAGTGGGACGGACAAACCAAAAGTTATCGTTAAGGGGTCAAAATCAATAGCATTGAAGTCTTGACGATAAATAAAATAAGGATAGTTGATCTTCTTCGTAGTATCAATCCGGTGGATTGGTCTGCAGCAACAGAATCTTGCATCTCGATCTCCTGTCGGTCCTCCGCAACCCTATTCAGCTCAGCATAAAAGCTAAAACCCATATCCGCGAACACTTGCTGCAAATACTCCCGTCTAGAGTGCCCTCTACAGTTTCTACACTCAACCATCCCCTTCACAATGTCGTGAAGAAGACCATCGTGGCGCATGATGTGACCGATCCATCGGGCTCCCCTCTCTGAGATGGTTCTTATGTTAAGATAATTGATATGTTGTATTTATTATTTGATTTAAACGCATGCAATGCTACGCCTGAATACACGTTGTATTTTAGAATCCAGAGTAGTTTCCCCTCACATTCGTATTTTGCCGCACAGAGAATTCCATATAATCGCATTGTATTGTATGGCGATTGTTCTACCCAATTGAAAAGCACACAAGTGCATAATAGGTATTGCATTGTTTGCTGCAGTTTTGTTAGTCGAATAAACAATCAATCGGATTACATCTGTCAATGATAACGCATTGAAACGTATTTCAGTATTATATCGAAAAATATTTATGTGCTTAGTTTAAACGCAGTTGATGAATTAAACATCGTTCGCCTAGCTGAATGGTATTAATGGCATGTAATTTATGAAAAGAAAACGTTGACTTTCATTATATTTTAATTCAATTTAAAAAGGGTTAATCTAAAATAGTTCATTCCATAAATATATATGTGCTTTATTACAAAAACGGTGTACAGAAAGAAATTAAGACGAATTCAGTAATAAAAATGGATTCTAAATTCTTAAATAACCGTAAATTATACTAAATATAACAAGAAATAAAAATCATCCATATATTAACCATTAAAAATTAAATTAAGTATAAGATCAACTATCTTTAAGGGTTTTCATAAGATCAGTTGATTACCCCATTGCTTCCGAAGCATCGACCGTTCAGTCTAAAGAGGGGGTCCAACAAAAAGAAAATTGCGATATTTATTTATTTACAGAACCGTAGTTCCAAGGTACATATAATAATAAGGAATAAGAAAAATAGAGTATGTTACCATTGTACCAAATTGAGTGCTAGAAGCTCCACAAGTATCAACTGGGATCAAAAACAATGGATGGCTACGAGCACGGGTGTACATAGAAGTGACTTTTATATGAATAGTCATCGCAAACAGTATTAGAAAAATCTTCTTTACAAATTTAAAAAAGCGTGCGTGATAGGAGGGTTGACTACATGCCTGTTTGATTTTTTGGTACAAAAAATATTTTCAAAAATATGCAAATTTGGTTACAGGATTTTGTTTTATTTTTCTATATTTAATTGAGTCATAAAAGAATTCAACAAATAAATTGATAATTATACTTTCACAAAAAGTCTACAAAAAGGGTTTTTCAATCAAGGATTTGTGTTAAAAAATACAACAAAAATCCAGTATCTGAAATTGATCTGTAATAGCGAAAGCTTTTTTCTTGGATTCCAATTAAACATTTACGGCCAAGCGGAAATCGAATTATCCGGGATTCATATTTATTGCTGTTCTATTCCAACATTCCTTTTTATTAAAGCCGTAATATTTTATCTTTTAAATGTAACAAGCAAATAACTGCTACTAGGTATTATTTGTTTTGCACAAATACTTTTATGATATTTCATTATTGAATAAAAATGGCAATTTTTAAACGAGTAATATTGCTGTAATTCTCAAATATTTATAACAATGTTCTAAATTGAAAAATAAGGAGTTATTGGCATAATGGCGAATTAAATTTTGATACAATCAGCAATACTACAAAGTCATTTCATTAATTATTTTAATACCAATGCATCCTCCTTGTATTAACTTATGGTGCAGAGACGTGTAAGCTAACAGCAAGTCTTATTTATAAAATAAAGGTCACCCAGCGTTCTATGGAGAGATCCATGCTCGGAGTAACGCTAAAAGATAGAATCCGTAACGAGGAAATACGCAGAAGAACTCAATTAGTGGATGCTACCCAACAAATAGGCACACTCAAGTGGCAACGGGCAGGACATATCTGTCGAAGAGACGACGGTCGATGGGGAAGAAAAGCTTTGGAATGTTGCCCAAGAACTGGCAAACGAAGCATTGGCTGACCCCCTGCAAAATGGAATGACGACATAAGAAGCATAGTGGGAGTGACCTGGATGCGGAAGCCGGAGGAATTGAAGAGGATGGAGACTCAATCAGAAGGCTTACGTTCAGCAGTGGACTTATACAGGCTGATGATGATGATAATGATGATGATTAATTATATATTTTTAGGCTTTTCTTCTTCCTGCCATAAAATCAACTCAGGAGTTCCACAGGGCTCTGTGCTGTCGCCCACTCTTTTCCTTCTGCATGTGAATGATCTGCTTCAATGCGCAAACATTCACTGTTATGCCGACGACAGCACTGTCCATGAGAGTGGGAACTATCTGCTGCTAGGGAATCTCTGGTGAAGAAGATGAACATGTCTCTTGAAAGGGTTTCACGATGGGGCGACCTCAACCTCGTCAGTTTCAACATTTCAAAAACCCAATCATGTACTTTCTCCACCAAGAAGACTGCTATGGATCCTGTATCTTTCAACGGTTGTTCTCTTCCGAAAGCAAGCTCCATCAACATGCTTGGATTATCAATATCGAATAATGTCAAATATTACGAGTCAATTAAGTGTAAAGCCGGTCTCGCTTCCAAAAAACTAGGTGTATTATATAGATCACGTCGGTATTTCAACGATAAACAACTTCTTCTTCTATATAAAGGACAAATCCGACCTATCCTTGAATACGGCAGTCACCTTTGGATTGGAGCCCCAAAATACCTTCTAAACTTAATTGACTCAGTTCAAAGAAGAGCAATTCGTTTGATAAACAATGACACCCTTACGTCTAATCTACAATCAATGGAACACAGACGTAAGGTTGGTTCTCTTAGTCTTTTCTACCGTTATTACCACGGTCGCTGCTCTTCGGAACTTAAAGAACTAATTCCTCCTGCACCCACTCACAGCCGACAAACTCGTCTTACACTTGCCGAACATCCATACACGGTTAATATATGTCGACCAAGAACTGGCAGCTTCCAAAGTTCCTTCCTTAATGCCACCGGTAAGCTATGGAATGCTCTTCCAGCGTCTGTGTTTCCTCCTTCCTACAATCTGGATCTCTTCAAGAAACAGATAAATATACACTTGCAATCTCCCCAACCCACACACAAACACGAACACAACACACGTTTCCCGCATGCAGCGTCCAGCCTCTCTGGCTGAGCGTCATAGAGTGCACTGGTCTTGACCGGTTGTGCTCTCCTGCATGCGTTTACATAAAAAAAATAAAAAATATATATAGTTTTTTAAACTATTAACTAATATTCGAAAAAATACGTAAATTGAATTTTGATAATTATTATCTGAAGGTTTACAGCTCAAAAGTGTGATGAGTTTTGCAATTCAAAATTTATTTTAAGCATCCATAGCAGCAAAATTAGTATTCATAGAAAGCCCCTTAGGACCAAAAGCCTTGTCTTCGGATATGTCGAGTTGATCATCCGATGGCTTTAAGAAACTGATTAACAAACACTCTTAAATGTTTTAAAGTTAAATACTACAACTGCATTTTATTCGAGCTTCTAGACTCATATCGTCATGGAAGTCATTGCTAAATATGCGTAAAATTTATATGTGTATCTTTGGGTGGACATCTAATTTCGTAAAATATTTTTACAACTAAAATAACTGATATGACGACAATTCGTGGCGACAATATTGTTTAACAAGTATGCGTATATATATATTTTTACCACAACCGCTTCATATTTGGAGTATATGGACAACTCGAATTGTCTACCAAAGAAATATTTGGGTATTCAATAATCAACGTTTTCAAGGAGATCTGCCCTACACTCTCGTGGCCTGACAATTTTGTTTTTTGCCGTAAGGGGCCGCGCAACCCTACCCATATATATTAGTAGGGTCGGAGAATATGCGGCACCAGTGTGGGGTCGATCAAATTATTTTAATCAAGTGGATACTGCCCTGAATGATGCATGCAGAGTTTCACAAAGCTGAATGACAAAAACGCTTTAACCTTTCAACTATGACGGTATATGCAAGAAGCAAAATAATTTAAAAAATCGTAAGGAATCATCCAACCGTCCCACTGGATGAAGGATGCCCCAACATCAGGTTAACAATATAAACACTTGTTTCACATATTATTTGTTTATTGTTCCAACTCTGGCAACAAATCGCACCGCCCATTACAGCGAACGCACAACGCGCACACCTTGACTGGCCGACCTGGAAATCCCTAAACTGCCAGACCACGGCGCGATTTCAAAGGACAACCCAGCGGTACCAACTGCCAATATGACTGTCCCTGCAGACCGCCTCACACCTACGATGCTGCTCCATGTGCCCAACAAGTTGCACATCTCAGGACCTAATGCTGGACAACACACGAGCTATCGATGTTGCCAGATATTGCGAAAAAATAATTTGACGTCGCTGACACGAAGAAGAAGAGTAGGGTTGCAAAGGGGCAAAAAGCTTACATTTGATAAAATTATTTTTAAAAAAACCAAGCTAGATTGTCATTTGAACTGGCAAAGTCTGAATGACAAAAAAACGCTTTAACCTTTCAACTATGACGCGTATATGCAAGAAGTAAAATAATTTTTAAAAAATCTCTTCGTATATTAAGTCATAATCAGTTTGAAATTAAATTCAGTGTTTTCCGTTGTTAAATATTGCGGAAATATAAATATGCAATGAATCCTTAGACATTTGAATAAAGAAGGAAAGAAAATATCAGCGTAGATAAAATATGATATTTCGAAACTGCTTCCATGCAGACGACGAGAATTTGAATTTCAAATAATGAAGTGAATTGAAAGGTAATGATATTAAGAGCTTTTCCGAATACAAATCGTTTAGGATTCTTTGTAATAATTTCACATTCATGAATTTATTTTTTGAACAGAAATAATTTCAATACCCAACATTTTACTGATTAAATTTGTATATTCGTCGGAGAAAAATACATTACATTTAAATGTATCAGCTTAACATTAAAGTAAAATATGATAATTCCATGATGTATAATTATCATATTTCATTCCATAAGTGCAGCATATAGCTATTACACAGTTCGGTCAGCTGCCATTATCAACGCCATGTCCCAAGACATCCTACACCTGGAGTACTACCTGTTTCCGTCGGGAACCCCATAAAGACAGCTTGAGACTAAAAGGCAACTGCAATCTCGGAGGTACACTTATTTGTTAATCATTATTTTATTAAAGACATCAAATGAATAGCTCAGACTTGTTCCACGATTCGATCCAACCAATGATACTCAATGCACATAATCGGTTACCATCCAAGTATGCTTAAAACCTACTGTTACTTAACTTCGATGATCGAACTATCATGCATGGTGTCTAGTAAACTATTATTAATTCAATTATATATATTTTATGAGCTACTCAAGTTTCCTTCCTAATCGATGAAATAAATAATTTACTTAAAATATATATATATACAAAATTTTATAAGTTTATAAGAATTTAATATATTAATAATACATTTAAGTTGTACAAAACGTTTTATTTTCACGACTCGATAAGTGGCGTAGGTGACTGAACGGTCAACGTAGAGTAAAGAAATAAAGGTGAAAAGTTTGGGGTTCAAATCCCCACGTCCGTTTTTCAATTTTCTTCGATTTTTTCATAAGAGAAGTGTCGTGTAAAATCGTATTTACTGTGAATTTATATGCGCATCAGTTGTTAAATAATTTACTTATTTTTGAGTGACTACCAACAAAAACATAAAATTATTTATATATGTGTTTTTTCTTTTCACTGAAAGTTTACTGTACATAAAAAGGCAAAAATAAACACGTGACGCAAACACTCTTCCCCAGAATACATAATTTATGTTAATATTGATTCGATGTTTCCCGGCGTCGATCTTAATTCAGATGGGCACGGACACGTGACTGACAGCCTCCCTATCCCGGGAAACGACCGATAGAACCAACAGGGTGCGAAAAAGTAGGCCCAGCATGTATAGAGGAGCACTTACTACCACCGCCCGTTAGTAACAGAAAACGGAGAAGTGTAAGGGTAACGCAGTGTTATTTTACACTGCGATTGAAACCATGAAAAAAATGTTTTTATCTAAACACATACAGGAGAACACCGATAGACAAATCTTCTTCTTCGTAGTATCAATCCGGTGGATTGGTTTGCAGCAACAGTATCTTGCATCTCGACCTCCATTCTTCTCGGTCCTCCGCAACCCTCTTCAGCTCAGCATAAGAGCTACAATTCATGTCCTCAAACTCTTGCTGCAAATACTCCCGTCTAGGGCACCCTCTACAGTTTCTACCCTAAACCATCCCCTCCATAATGTCGTGAAGAAGACCATCGTGGCGCATGATGTGACCGATCCATCGGGCTCACCTCTCTGAGATAGTTCTTATTAGGTGCCTATCTTCCTTGATTAATTTCAAATCTTATGTGTGGATAATATACCGCTTGCCATTTTGGAGCATGCCAAATTCTGCATCTGGATTGTTTATCCATTAACGCCATAGACTATATAGCCTTTTATTCTCGCTTTTATTAATTTTTACGGGGACTCACTATGAATGGGTGTTGTTCTATCGTCTACCACAAATTAAATATTTATTGACTACTTACTATTGCTTATTGATAATCCTGAAATTATTATATTTTCAAATCGCTGTATATTTTTAGTTAATTTACTTTTTTCGATATTTTTATTTCCGTTTATAACAAAGTAATGACGACTTATTTAAAGAAATATTCAACTAAGTGATACACATACAAATATAAAGAAATACCATCCTTTACAACATTTCTTACATCGTTTTCCTCCCATTTGCGTTACGTATCTGAAACATATGATCACTACAAGTTTTCGCCATTCATTTCGGTCAGTTGCTACTGTCTATAACTCATCCCCAGATATCCCTTAATAAATGGTTCCCAACGACCCTTAGTTTTCATGTTTTTGATTAGTAACTTAAAAAGTACAACAACTATAGTATTCGAGGCATAGTTTGGATTTTTTTTATCGTTTTTTTAAGGATCTAGAATGATTAGCTCGTCGCTCATCGAATAAAGAGTAAAAATAACGACGGACTTGATGATTCAAACCGCAGACCGTATAATTTTGTCTAGTGCATTGTACACCACACTGACCAATGAGTTAAATTCTCTACCATAAATGTGATGAAATTTAGAATACAATGCAGTAGGCGTAAATGAGCGCCATATATCAATATGTATAATTTTTGTTTTTTAATATATTGTATATTTTACATCTAAAAAGCAATGTCAACTTAACACGAGTATCTCTTTCGCTTCACTTTAGCCCCTTTTGAATTTAGAGTTATAAATCATGTGAGATATCGATCATCGACAAGTCCTTTAATTGTCACAATTTTGCAACACTTTCTGTATTCTACAATCACACAATTGCAGCATAATTGCTTTATTGAATAGTTTATGCATGTAACTTTTTCGCTCACCAGACTTTTGATGTAGAAGTTCTTCCAGTCCAAGCCTATGTTAACATCCTTTCGCATGGTGCAGTCGGTGACACACAAAGGAAACCCTTCTGTTTGCTCTGCAGCAGCTGATTGGCTGATGGATCCTGTTAGGCCTCTTCTTTATGCTGATTGTCCCACAAATACGGGCCGATGTAACATGAATCCTAAATTGTGGGACGATAACAAAAAACGTATTTAACGATAAGTAAGTATCATATGGTTCGTGGGAATATTTTTTTGATATGAAGATTGCAATCTTTTTAACTGAAAATAAAACCACATTTAATGTAAATTTGGCACAAAACTCTCGTATATGTGTCAAATATTTTAAAATGATATGCAAAGCATCGATTCTTCTTCGTAGTATCAATACGGTGGATTGCTTTGCAGCAACAAAATCTTGCATCTCGATCTCACTCCTCTTGATCCTCTGCAATCCTCTTTAGTTCAACATAAGAGCTACATCTCATGTCCTCAAACACTTATAAAATACTCTCGTCTAGGGCCTTTAGGTAATCAATTATAAATATAAATATATATACTTTAAATTACAAAAAATAACATCAAAATGTTCTCCCTCAAAACAATCCATCTTTAAGATAATCATGTCGTATTGAAATAAAATATTATTTATTTAATTATATTTTTATTTTATACAATTGGTTTCATTATGAATGCTTCAGTTTTCAAATCTATTTTTTGACTTTCATGTATTTACAAAAAGATATTGTCAATGTGCTTAGTTTATACTTTATACAGTTTAGCTCAAATTGTTAAGTCAAAAATAGGAATATATTTATGGACAAAGAGTAGATACAAGATATTAGTTTTCTTAACTTCACAATAATTTAATTAATTGTTTTTTTAAGTATAACTATTTGTGAGCCCCCTGTGACCATTGTTCTTTAACAGCTGCTTAAAAATTCATAGTTTAAGCACGTAACGTTGTTAATACAAATTACTAAATAAAAGTTTATTACGTTATAAAAAATAATGACACATTAGTACAACCTACAGTAACAACAACAGCTACTGTAACTGTTAAATCAAAGACCGGTGCTACCTCACGTAATAAACCTATTGTTGTATTGTTTTTTATGGAGATGTCCCCATGCGGGGCTTTCTAGGCCCCTATTTACTTTAAGGTCTCTCGCATCCTAAGGCATACCTTACAAACGTCGCACAACCCGCATGGAGGTTGTACACTTTGCTTCACCGGCTTACCAGTAACTCCAAGTCTATTTAATATTATTACTTCTTAGGAAAAATGTATACAATAACAGTTATGTGTTTAAATTGTAATACAAATATTTGCGGCACATCTTTTGTACTTTACAAGATTTAAAATAAGCCAATAGTATGTATATGGCTATAAATGTAAAACATTCTTAATGTATGGTTGAAGTGTGTAGAATAAATAATAAATATTTGCCTATATAAAGCCACTTTTCTGCCATATACGCAACCTAGCTTAAGCAAATTAAGGTCACAAAATGCAGCCTTCGCGTTCTGTCGGCTTTCATGATACTTAAATGTCTGAATATCTGCATCCTGGAGTTTCGCCGTGTACGTTTAAAGGATTCCTGAATGACGGAAGCCCGGAGGCTTAAATATATGTGGGTTTTGATCTTCTAAGACAATTCTTTGCCAGAATTTTTCTCGATCCACTATAGGATGATGCCGTATGCAAGCTTTGCGTAATGAAATGAACATAGTTGCAAAAGTTCGTAGTGTAAATCTCCGCATCTGTCGTTGGTTTTTTCGATTTATTGAAGAGAGAAATGTCATATGAGATAGTGCTTGTTGTGAATTTATATGATTATCATTTCTTATCACTTTTCACAAACTCAACTTGTTATTTTAATTTAATTTTACTTATTGTTTTCGGTATATTGATAGATAATATATCTTTTTACTCTTCTTATTTGATTTAAAATACAGTCAAAAAAATTAAACTAAAAATTCTTATACTAAAAGATAATTACGAAATAAATATACTAAGAATACGATTTAAACAAAAATATTGTACTTCTCTAACATGCAGATATAGATAAATTTTAGCCCCAATTGGTCATACATGTTGAGAAGAGCTGATCTGTCATGTGGGTATGCATTTCACGTCAACCTGTCAATGTTACAAAAATTTAGTGCGCCTAGAATGAATTTGCCTGGTTGCATTTATTAGAAGCGGGAGTGCGTCATCCGAATTCTGGTTTTGATGGGTGGATTACAAAGTTACTCCATGCGAGTGTAAGCATTTATTTAAAACTTCAAAAACAGAAGGGAAGAGTTACGATTATTTTCAGTGTATTTAAACAAAATTAAAAAAAAACACAATTTATTCCTGCCAAAATAAACAAGGCAGCCGTTACGAAACCAGATAAAAAGACTTTTCAGAATTTTCAATAGAGTATTTTTTAATTATTTTTATGTTAAACTTGAATAACTTTCTATATTTTTATAAATATCATTCTATTTCATTAATAAAAAATATATAAATATTATATTTATGTTTATAAATATTATTATAATATATTCGTCGACGGATATAGCTCACTGATCAAAGCGTTTGCTTTGCAGGCCAAAAAGCATGGGTTCGATCCCCGACGGAGATAAAAAAAATGAATTTTAATCAATTTCTGAGCTCTAAAATACCTTAGATTGTTGTGAATTTTATCTCTCACCCGTAAAATGCCAATCATAGCCTATTAATCAAAATTGGCGGAAGACGCAAATCGTCCCATTCATAGTAAATTCCTGTAACAATAAGGATGATGCGTCTCGGGCTGAAGTCTATGACGTTGGCGGATCAACACTCCACATGCAGCTCTGATGGTCAGCGTTATAGATTTCTATCATCACGTGTTTACGTAATAAAAACTTATTTTTAATACTCCTTTACAATATCAAGAAAATATTTTAAAATGTGTTGTCAATATTTTATTTTATTAAATATATATTTTATGTATGAAGGTAGACTTGGATGGGACATATTCTAAGAATGCCGCAGGAGAACATAAACCAAAGCTGCCTTTTATTCAAGCCCCCGGGATCACGCTGTCCTGGAAGGCTGTCTGGAACTAAACTTACTATTTAATAATATAGATTGGGCGGAATACTCGGCGGAGCTGCCGTATGCTCCAGTTATTGAAGCGGACATGGTATGATTATGACAATGATGATTTGTGTGCAATAGGTATACTTATATAATCTTCTCTAATATATCTACTGATGCGTAAAAATAAAGTTCAATTTTACCATTGACAGTGATATTTTAGGGCCTCCTTCAACCAACCCAATGTCAATGAACCAATAACCTTAAGAAAATAAAAAAATCATCATCATCATCATCAGCCTGTGTCCGTCCACTGTTGAACGTAGGCCTCCCGCATGAGTCTTCATCCTCTTCGATCCTCCGCCTTCCGCATCCAGGTCACTCCCGCTATTCTTCTTATATCGTCAGTCCATCTTGTAGGGGGTCGGCCAATGCTTCGTTTGCCAGTTCTTGGGCGCCATTCCAATACTTTTCTTCCCCATCGACCGTCGTCTCTTCGACAGATATGACCTGCCCATTGCCACTTGAGTGTGCCTATTCGTTGGGTAGCATCCACTACTTGAGTTCTTCTGCGTATTTCCTCGTTTCGGATTCTATCTTTTAGCGACACTCCGAGCATGGATCTCTCCATAGCACGCTGGGTGACTTTTATTTTATGGGTAAGACTTGCTGTCAGATTCCACGTCTCTGCGCCATAAGTTAATAAAAAAATACCAGTAAGAAATATGCATATAAGCTGAAAACGATTATGAGAAATTTTGTCAACTACGAGTTACACATTTTCAGCATTTAAAAAAAAACAATGTTATAATAATGCATTATATTTCGTCGTATTGTTTTCCAAAAAAATGGGACTTCGCTTTTATCGAAACCATTTTTTTAATTATGCCATATAGAAAGGAAACCTGAATATTTTCCATTTAAATTCAAAATCATAGCTTCTCTACATTAATGTCTTGAGTAATGACAGAGTCTTACGACATATAGTACTTATATGAAAACGGTAAGTGTCACTTAAAATATTTTACCTGTGTGTTGTTATATATCGTTGACGACGCTCACTTTAATAATCACTTATTATTGACACTAAAACAATTAATTGCACATAAACTAATACACGAACTTTAACGTCACATAAAGCACCGATACGCGACGTTGGCATAAAGTGAAAACTCTAGCGACACGCTTAAGTGTTTTTTGCTAAAAATTAAAACACGTAACAAACGCGCGGCTCGGTGGAACGTAAATAAAAACTACGTGCAATTTTAATACGTACAACGTACACGTACAGCCTCCCACCAGTGCTTGGCAGTCGCTTCTTTCGGGAACTTTATATTCAGATGCACTGGAATTCAATCTCTCGCTGTATGAACGTCGCGCTCAATTGCATTTTAGCGCGTTTGGGGAATACAAGCGATGCATTTTGCACATTTGAGATCCGCTATCATGAAACACTGTGATTGCAATATACAAGTACTTTTCATGAAATATAAACACATTTAAGTGAATGAAAACGATCGTTACATCAGTATCAATTTAAGTTACATTTCGATATTATAATTATTAAATAAAATTGTTAAAAAAAAAAAACTTTTTTAAAGTTATTTATATAACGTTTGCTTAGCAAAAAGAACTATCCATTGTCATAAATATATAAAATCGTTTTGGAAACAACAGGGTCAGATCCTGTTTGCCCTGAAGTGGGTGACGTCGATGGCGTTATTATCATGATATATATATATATACATATATATGTTTATTATAACCGTATATTCTAAGAATTTTAATTCTTCCAGAAATGCAGGCAAACAAATATGCCAGTGAATTCGATCGGCTTATTTCAATAATGGATCGATTATTACGAATGGAATATGATTTTTTACAAATTTGAATATTTTTGTGTTTGTCGCCATAAGCATCTGAAATATTTACAGCGTTATAAAGTGCGAGTGTCGCCCTACAAGTGCGCATTCGATTTATTTCAATTCCATCGATAAAACATTTCACACGTGTAAATTTAAAACTACAATGAAATTTCCACGCGGCGTTACAACTCTTTAAATTTGCTCTACATAAATAAAAATACAGAGCAAACTCGAAGAGCGTTAGAGTTGAGCCAACTTTTAGGAACAAATAGTCCAAGCCCAGCATCGGCGGGTTAGTCATCTAATCTCATAAAATAGGCTGATTAATATTAAACTCTCGTCCTGGAGGCCTTCGCGAATTATGGTTATAAATAATCGACGGAGCTCCGGGTTTTAACCTCATGGTTAGTATTGTTAAATATGACATGCCTGTAAAGAAAAGCTGTAGGCAAAAATCTAAGTAAGTAAAAGTTGTGTGTTGTAGTATTTCACATTCACCTCTATTAATCATTCCAAGCAATTACACAAGCACCAAACATAACATGGCTGCATGTGGAATCATGCAGCTATGCCATTGTTGCAGTATCTCATGAAGCCCATATGTTCCAGTTCAACAGAAGAACATACATGGTGATGATAAGGAATCTTAATTATCTTAAATAAGTTTACTTAATTGAGTAATTAAAAATATATATTTGTTAAGTAGTTTTACTTATTTCATGCATTTGGGAAAGCTTATATTTACACGATGATTTTAAAAATGTACCATTCATGTTTTAAAATAAAGTAGATTATCTGTAATGTGTGTATGTAAGCCAACTAAGGCTTGTGCGTCTTTTGTTATATGAATGTTCACTTCATACATTTAGTTTACTCGAATAACATTCGTACATAAATATATGAAAGCTCCGTCCCCGGTGGAAAGCTTATTTGTCCAAAAGCGATTTGTTCAGAGTGTTCATTATTATTTCCAAAAGACTTTTCAAGATGTTTGTGTGACTTACGGGCACTTGTGGAAATTGCCTCGCGTATGCTTCCCGCCGCTTACGAGTAAAAGAAAGCGTAATACGCCAACCTGTAAATATCCTGTAAAATAGTGGACATGAGCGCTTTATTTACGGTAGAACAAGCTGAATAAAAAGGGAAATCATATTATTTTAATATTAACATCCGTTTCTTAAACAATAAAAATAAAATGAATATTTATTTATGATTTGACTACGATTGAACATTATTCAAATAGTAATATGAAAATTTCAAAGTAAAAAATATTATATGGATTTCTAAATTTTTTATTAGAATATTATTTTATTATTTCAATATTCTAATCTACTTTTATAGATCATTGACTATATTACAATATTATTATTAATTAAATAAACATATACTATACATAAAATTCTTTTTTTTTTCGACGCGTCAATCCAAGCAGAAAAATAACGGCAGAAGCGGGATGCGAACCGCGGACCTTGGAAACCAACTATGCCCAGGTATTCATACCGCTCAGCCGACTTGGCTATTGCTATGCCTGGACCGACTCACGTTGAAACTAGTATTTATGTCATTGTTATCAGTATGGTAGATGTCGCTATAGTATATATTCAAAGTATGTGTATTTTTATTTTTTATTATTCAATCAGTCATCATTTATTCACAAGTTTGATATTATTACTTTCCGACAGTCTATTTATTTTTAGTAAGTACCATTCGGGTCTCGAACCAAACTATAGACTGAATGGATGAGAAACGACTACCTATATTTCCGACTCGGACTTTATAACCAATCATTTACCTGTGTTACTGATGAATAATTTTACCTTCTTGATATTGTCTCAATGAGACATTATTATATGGATTTTTAAATAAAAAAAATTGTTTAAATTTGCTTAAAAATGTTCATTAAATGATATCAATTTAAAAATTTAAATAATTAAAATAAGGCATAATTTATTGTGTCAAATAAGTGTAAAATACATTGCATCAATTATTTCCAGGTACAAAGACCATTACAATTATATAAAAAATATTAAAAATAAAGAAATAGGTGCTTATGGATTTATCTTTTTTTTTTCTAAATACATTAGTATTTCAATGTTTTTTTTCTATAACCTTTTCTATAATACCTAATAAGAACCATCTCAGAGAGGCGAGCCCGATGGATTGGTCACATCGTGCGCCACGATGGTCTTCTTCACGATATTGTGAAGGGGATGGTTGAGGGTAGAAACTGTAGAGTGCGCCCTAGACGGGAGTATTTGCAGCAAGTATTCGAGGACATGAATTGTAGCGCTTATGCTGAGCTGAAAAGGGTTGCGGAGGACCAATCCACCGGATTGATACTACGAAGAAGAACCTTGAAGTTCACTCACCCCTATACTATACATATGAGTATAATGTAATTATAAAAACTTTTGGGAACAGAGAAGTCTAAGGAGAAGGCTAGGAACATGGCAGCTAACAAAACAGCGTAGTGGGAGTGTTTTGTAACCTTATGCTAATGAGCTTAGATGAAAATATGAGAACAAATTTTTATTTTTTATTAAACTTTAATTTGGAAAACATTTATGAGCAATATAATAAGCAATTAAGATATTTTAATATCTTTTTATGTGTTATTATTATTGCTTTATTACTTTTGTTATAATTGTTTCACGTATTATTAAAACAACACTTGAAAAATAATGCGAGTATTCATAAAACGAGTGCGCATTATTCAAATTATTTTTTCGATATTTTCATATAAACAGAAACACTATCAAAATGTACATAAAAATTTGATTAATTATTATAGGTTACAAAAACTATGCTTTACCGTAAAATGGTATTCCACGCAAAAATTTGCGGAACAAATTGTTTTTTTTTTTGCAAGTACGGCGTCTGTATAGTTTTTAGGCGGCGGCGCTAGTGGCGCCAGCTAGGGCGGGATTTATAGCCTCATCCGGCCCCGCGCCGCCCCCGCCCACTCCGGCCCTGCCCTGCGCTGATTCAGTGAGGAACGTAACTGTTCCCATACAAAACATGGCACTTAACATTGTATGTAGTAATATTTTTACACATTTTTTATAAACTCACAGAAGAATACCTGCAAGAGTTTTCTACGGTATATACGGGTAAACGAACCGGGTAAAGAAAAGACGCTGAATTAAAAAAATGCTGTAGTTGCGTGATTGTAGATATTGATAATAATTTCAATATTTGAAAGAGTGAGTATTATTAAAATAACTAATATATAATAACGTTATACTATATTTCCAATTTCAGTAAAGTCTATACTTAAATTTTCTCAACATTTTTCTTCTTCAGTGTCATGATTTTTGCTTTTTAAAAAACATCTCAACTTCACCATTTATATCCAAATTCACGTTCAATTAGTAAGACTATCGTTAATCACACTAACAAATATCTTCTTATTTATTTGAAATATGCTTTTAACTCATACATTTCTTATTATTTTGAGGACTAAATCAACTTTGTTTCACTCCATTCTTACCAAGCACACAAAACACTTATATTAAATAGTAAAGCTACTCTATTCAAACATTTTCAAACGATAACTTTGAGTGGAATTTAAGAAAATAATTGCTTGTAAATTTAATATAAATACTCAGATGTTTTTTCCTTGTTTCTAATAAATAATGATTTATTGTTAGATTTGAATCATGTATGTGATCATACCTGTGGTATAATTTTACAATATTTGCTATAAACGAGTATTTACTTAAATTCATTTATAGAATTCCACCAATCAAATAAATGAAAATCAACGTTTCACTTTAATTGATTATCATTTAATTAAAATAATCTATTACAATAATTTACAGTGTTACTTTAAAAGGCCGTCTTTTTTTCAGCCTTCTTGTGTGTAACATCGTAGCCCATTAAAAATATGGAGGATCCGTGGAGAAATGGCCGCAATTACCGTTATCAAATGGAGAAACTGGTGAAGTTGAAGAGATGAATGAGAGAAAAACAAAATAATTATCATGTGCTTTCGCCAACTAAACAGCTTTGCTTATCTATCTGACTACTGGCTTACTAAAGAATAATAAAATGATAATTATTATTGTTTGAATCACAGTTTGATAAAAGTTGTTATTTTGTAGTGAATTATTGTATAAAAAAAAAGAAAAACATGAAAACAATGTTAGAAATATTATGATTTATGTTTTAACTGTGATAAGTTTTAAAATAAAAACTAATGTTATAGTAAAAATAAGTAGTAAATAATGTAAATTTGTCATATTTTTTCAGTATTTTTTTTCTTCTGTAGTACGCAAAGAAATATAATTTATGAAATATAATTTTTGGTTACACAATTCCATTATTTAATAATGACATATAAAATGTTTTTTAATCAAAACGTGTACTTATTTTTGAAAACTATCGTATGTTATGAATAGTTTTTCTATTCATTCAAAATCTGTTCTTAAATAAAAAAAATAACATTATTATATCAAACTATGAATTAATGCGAAGAATACAAATCGTTACAATATTTCAGTGCAATTTTATTTTCCTTTTAATTGTTTTAATTAATGTCACTTAAGTCATTAGAGTTGTAAACTTAGTTGTTAACTAATAATCTTAATTCACCTATGTTCTACATTTTCTTAGCTTAATTGAGAATTAAATTAACTATCCAATATGATGATATAAAATAAAAGATTCATTAGAATTTATTCCACATATTTTTTTTTTGACTACATGTTTCAGCCAGGTCGGATGGCCATTTTCAAGTCAATTAGTTAAATTTTTGTTGGCTCTATATAAAACAAAAGAGTGAGCGAAAAGGTGTATATAAATTATGTGATGGGTATATGTGGTTTTAGGAAATCAATAATGTATAAGGGAATTCATTTATGTCACAACAAAATAATATTTATAATTACAAAGGCCATTACAAATCAATCAACATTTACATCAAAATGCACCTTACGTACGAATTCTAGATAATTTTAGCAAAAATTATTTTGGTGGATAATCCAAAAGTAGATAGGGAAGCTATACAATTCTAGGTAAAATTATAATTAATTGATGATACTGATGAAGGCGTTACGAAGTCGGGTTAAATTTGAGCTGAAACAAAAAAAGTTTAGGCAGTATCAACGATTTAAAGGATACAAAAGAGGGGAAGAAGCAAATATAATTTGGTCATTAATTAGATTTATAGTTGTGTCCGATTTTGCTCTGTTGATCTCGAGGATTTCTAAATTTGTGAGTTTAGTGTCTTTATTCTCTGCGTGTAAGATTTTAAAATTATCCTATATATAAAAATATATCCTATATAAAATATATGTGGAATAAATTCTAAAGAATCTTTTATTTTATATCTGATATAATGGAATTCCACCAAGAAATATCGATCGATAAAATCGAAATAAATCAATATGATGAATTTGTTGTTCTCGTATATCGTGTGGATATCGATAGTTGTATCTGTTTTTTTTTTAAGAATTTACTGTTTACAAGAATGTACAAAATTTTAAATAAAAATTAAATATAGGTTTTTCGTGTAAAGTTGAAATATGCGTCGGCCATTATCACCACAGCTTATTTAAGTGTAAATTTTCAGTTGCGTTTCGGATGGTGGTTCCGTATTTGGTTGATTGTTTTTACGAATGAGTTTTGGCCTGAATTTTCCAGAGCGCTTCGTTTGTGGCATTGCACTTTGTTAGGTCGCCTAATGAATTAACGTTGTTGACTCGGTCTCCACGGACGGTCCAGTGCATATTGCGGTTTTCACGTTCAGCGAAACTGAAATTTGCTGACCTGGTTCATACGTGCTGATCACCTGAATATGTAGTTCTGTCAGCTAATTATGCTGAAATATTGTATTTGTTATCCAAAAATGCAATAAAACGTTTTGATAATAAATAAAATTTATGTAAATAAAATTTAATTTATTTATGTTTGTCTATTTGTTTGTAACTTATGGATAAACTTACTGCTTATCCAATCACATTAAAAAAAATTGATTGCGCATTCGTAAAAGTTCTGGATCTTTAAAATTATTTTACAACTCGATTTAACTCTATTTTAAGGTGACAAGAAATCCACTAATAAGAGACGAAAATCTGTCGTTTGTTGATTTTAGTCGCCTTAGTTATGCAAGCAATTCATAGAAACAAACTCAATATGCATACTTAGTCTGATCGTTAGAGACGAGAATCTTGTGTTTTTATGAATTTAAAATAATAACAATTTCAACATATAAATAATCAAATATATGAAAATTATTTTTTTCTTTTCTTTCATTATATTGATTTTATTGATCACAATATCAGTAAAAAATTAAACGGACAGTAATTAGCAATTTTATTAAATACGTAAGAGTTTCATACCTTGTTTTAATATGACGAGTACTTATCTATTATATATTAAAATGGATCCCAAAGTGAATGCTAAAATTAAAAATAACGATAAACGTCGATGTTTTAATTAAAACATTTAAGCGATTTCATAAAGTTTCATTATAAAATAATATAATTTCAGTAATTCTTCTTTTCCCGACACAATGTTGCACAATCTCAAGGAAAAAATTAAGTAAGCGCTTTAAAAATAACAGAGCTACAGTACCGAGGGTCATGAATCCTGAAGTTTCATACCTTTCATACACATAACGTCTACTTTATCTGCTCTAAAAAAGAGAGTTCCCAGGAAATGCCGCAGACTTTTTCAAAGACCATCAAAGTACTGTTCATACCAGAGTGAAAGCTTCACCGAGGCTTCCACGGTTTTATGAAAAACTTCCGGTTCTTCAGTCGAGTTTTCAAGTTTTCTTTCACTCGCCGTGTGTACAAAGGTAAAAGTATGAAAGTCCTCTGGCGGAGGTGCCATTTTACTTTTTTAGATTCCACCGAGCTCAGCTTCGCAGCGATAAAATTCTGTTGGCAAAGTATCTGTTAGACGTTTTCACTGTGAACTTTTCATCAGTATCGCAATGTGTTATTATAAAAATTCCAGACTTTTTACATGAAAAAATTAAATACCTAGCCAACATTTATATCGCACTATTAAGGTACATTATTATAATGCTTGTTTTATTTTCAAATAAGTATTTATTTTGTCGAAAATAATTGTCAGGTAAACCAAACAGATTAAGAAATATTTTTTCATCTAAATCACAGCAGCCACTGATTACTGCAGATCTATTTGTTAATATATTACTGTGTTAACGTAACACTGTATTGATGTTTTTAGGTGAACAGATATCTCCACAAAATATGCTGAAAAACTAATAGAGATAGGGATACGGAGTTTCAGTCTTCTATTCCACAGTCCATGAAGGAACGAAGATGTACTCGTATCTGGCTTAGATGTATTATCCAGATGCCGCGGAACAGAATACAATATGTACAAGCTTTTAAAGCTTTCGTACTTCTATACAATAAAACTGTATTTTAATTCAGTACTAGTTTTTCAACGAAAATCTGATTATAAAAGTACTTAGAACTTTAAATAAAAGTCTTAAATAGTAATTTAAGTAATCAATATGTTTAAGAAAAAATTCAACTAAGAAAGACAGCACTGCATAAAAAAAATGGATAAAGACTGATATTTTCTATAATAATAAGTACAATTATGACTTATGACTAAATAATCTATCATTTGATTTACCCGTTTAATATACGAGTATAAAAAATATTTGAAAGCTTTTGCAGTAAATGATATTAGGTTTCAATTTAACCTAAGTTAGTTTCTTCTAAATAATTTGATGAAGTATTGTTATTATTATACTCATTATGAAACAATTTCCTAACGTATTTCAGTGAATAAATCTCAAAACACAACTCTACCAGACAGGTTAATTAACTCGGCGATTTGATTATTTGTCGCTTAGAGGTCATCGCTCGTCGGGTCGCGACATGATTGCATTCTCCACCAAGTTGCGCGATAAGAGGATTACGACAAGTCGCCGGTCCAAACTCGCCATTTCGCTGACCGATATTAGTTGCCCGGAGAGTCTGTAAGCCGATTTCAGTTGTGAGAATTTACCCTGACGCTCTCGTCCTTCTTTTGGAGTATCATATGTAATCATTTTTATACGAGAGCAATGCTTTGACATATGCTTTTATTGATGCATACGAGTACATATTAACAATACTTTTGTACGAAAAATGTGGATTGTTGCAATATCAAAATCACTTGATTGGAGCAATTTTCTTTTAACTACTGTTTTTTTTCTTCTTTTTTTTCATATTACCGCCACTCAGCTTAGTCAGCTGCCTATGCCCGTGCCTTGTATTAAGACATATCGGCACTCAGAGGTTCACTTGAGAACTTTCGATTACAATATGGTTCTCGACGGTCTCCAGGGCAAAAAGCCGTATAGTATTCGTGGCGTATCTTAATAACTCTTTTATATTTATACAATTATTAATGTCAAGGATATTAACTCTAGAGTTAATCCATGATTTAAAATGAACTCGATGGACTCGATAGAGTCTGAAAAATGTACAATCGCTTAAAAATTAATGCGAAATAAAACTAGAAAATTTAAAAATATATTTTGAAATAAACTATAAATTTATTACATTTTTCATGTTTTAAAAGCTTTCCAATTTGCTAAACATCGTTTAGAAGACAACAAATTAGATCAGTCTTAAAACATTTTTTTATTTCAATGAAACTATTACCATATTTTATCAATAATTTTAAGTTAATTAGGTTATTTAAATCACAATATGATTATGCTATGAAAGAGTAACACGAATATTATACTATAATTTTATTTCTTGTTCTGTTTATGAAGAACTCATTTGTTATACAAAATTGTCCAGAAAATTCCTTAAAATCGATTAATCTTCATACACTTGCTTACAAATCGTCCTTGATCTCGTTTCTCAACACAACACAATACAATAGATTAAGACGTCTGGCCGGCTACTCTCTATGGTGCTGTACTAATTCCCGGACTAATTCCCCCAATGATGCCAATGTCAAAAAACGTCATCCGCCCTTTGTGACACACGTTATATTGATTCATATTGACTGACAAGCGTTTAATTCGGCCATCGTCTGTAATTGAAAGTAATTTGAATACAATATTGCCCAACAATGGGTCGCCCCCATGTTGTTCCTGTGTAATTATTTATTAACGAAACAGTCCTGTGCGATGCCATACAAAATGAGAGTACAATCGTCCCTCGATTTACGCAATACACGTTTTACGCGGATTTACAAAGTCTAAAAAAATATGTTTACTTGGAAAGTGATTGCTTGGTGTCTTCTTAATCAATGGTCACTAAAATGGTGACTGTTAGACTTAACCATCCATTAAGTAAAAAAAAATAGTTTAAGCCTCGGAAGTGCTGGATCTACTTTAAAACGCTGATAAAACACCCAACTATACTTTGTATGCAACAGCAAATTATTTTACAAGCCGCCGAATCTTCTTCTAAAGGTTGTCTGAACCTTTGTATAGTATATATATATACTCTACAAAGTTCCGGGTTAATAGATGACTCGGAATGATGCGAGGATATTAAAAAAAACATATAAAAGTGTTTCTCTCTCATTTTTCTTACACAAATGTTCACCAGTAATGCGTTTTTGCCCTTTAATTTTGTTTTCCAGTCGGATAGTTTAAATACTCCGTAAATATATTTATAACAATATAAAAGCATAAAAATCGCAGGTTTTCGTGGATGGGGTAGCGTCATATTTCACGTACTCATAAATCGAGATGTGACTCTATTGTGATACTTGTATATACGTCATACGGGAGTAGAATTGATTAATACAGCGTCGAATTCTGCAGGAATATTAAAATAGACATGACAAAAGATATAAATAATTTACCAATAAACGATGCGTATAAAAAAATATGCTTCTAATAATAAACATAAAATATTTTATCCAATTTGATAGCGTTATGCAGAATGCAATTCGAGAACCCACATTCAACCAAGCCCATCAATTTTCATAAATTTAAGTATGTAAATCAAACTTTATTAATTATTTTTCTATTGTATTCCAGTAAAATGTATAGTGTACGCATAGTAAAATTGATAATTACTACCGGTACTAATATACACATACTATAAAATTTAACTTTTAGAGATCATATTCGAACTACAGCAGTCTGCTTATTCGATTTTATATCTAGAGGTGCTACTCCTTGCTCACACAAAATGATTTTGATGCTAACGTAAAAACGAATTATAAAACTGACGTAAACATAAAAAACTCTTGACGACAATAATATTTCTCTGGTACTACGGCTCCCTAAAACCATCTATGTTCCCATGTGGATATTCGGGTATACAGGTATTCTGGTACAATGAATAGACAATCTGGAGCTTACAGAACTGTGAAACGATAATTTTCGGTGCTATAATTGTCTCACTCAAACAAAAAAGATTTTTTGTCTTAAAATTTAATGATAATTTTACATCAAAATCGAGGTTCGAATGGCTCACCAGAGTACTCGATTTCACCAGCTCAGGTTGCGTTTTTTTTCCATTAGATTTTTTAATTTTCGTGTCATTTGTTACTACAATATTTTGGGGCGTAGGCTGTCGAGGCGATCGTCAGGCATCTGTTGCCTCGTCCTCCCGTCAGGCGAGAGAGTGCCGGGACGTGACGTTCTTTCTACGGGAAGAAAAAACACATTACCTCTCCGTGGGCCTGAAGTTCTGAAAGAAAGCTCCTTTAAAAATAAATTGCTATATTTCGAGTTCCACTCAAGAGAGCAAGGGAAGTGTTCCTCGCATTCGTCGGATACAACTGTTTTTTTATTTGCTGAAGAAAATATTGGTTTTGAGTAAAAAAACTATTCCACGTTTGTAATATAAATTTTTTCTCATAAAATAATCGTTAATTAAAAGAGAATAATTATTACAGTATTTTGATTTCATGGGCCGATTATTTTTTTCAAATTTGTATTTTTTTTATATTTTTTCAATCTTGTATATAATTTTATACGTCATTTTTTATTTGGAGGAATAGTTTAACTTGATACGACATTATTTAATTGATTTGTAATAACTATTGTGAACTGATACGAGTAAATCAATAAAACTTAAGGTTTTTAAATTTCAGACGTCAATATTGTTAGTTATACCTTAAGTACAAATGTTATACTTAAAGGAGCGGGTATGGATACATTAAGTCTCTGCCATTAAGTTCTGCCACACGCTATGGTATTCACCTTTTTCGATATTAATTCTGCTCTAGGGACTCTGTCAAGTACATTATATGTACAGTTTCTATCAACTGTGCAGGACGGTAAAGGCCAGAGGCATGATAAAACTCGAAAATGATTTTTTTTTCTATAACTTTGAAGAATTCCGTGCCTTCCGTTTTACCTCACAATATCAAAGCGTCGTATCCCTAATATTCAGTGTACATGTTTTTTTCTGTAACTGCGGCGTGGAGCAGACCCTGTCACACCTTCTGGAGTGTGAGCTGTGTCCGAGTAGCTGCACCCAGGAAGACTTGATGATGGCCGGGAGTAACGCCATCTACGTCGCCCACTTCTAAGCAGACATGATCTGACCCTGTTGTTTCCGACACGACTATATTTATGTTTTTTTCTAAATTCATTGAGAGGTTACAATCGATTTTCATTTTTTCCAGGATTTGCAGCCGTACAAAAGAATGGGAATAACACAGGTGCTGCACAAGTGGCACTTTGTCTACATCACAAAATTCAACTCTAAACATGGCGATGTCATAAAAATTCAAAAGTGAAAATGTACACGATATTATATTACTTTACCCATTGACCTAATGTAACGAGTTACTTGTTATGTAAAGTATAATTTATTAAATATTACCAAATAAAAATTTAAATAAACCTCCAATAAAAATCTCTCAAATTGTCTGGCTTGTGTAATCTTTTTTTATTTATTTGTTGATAAATTCTTAATCTGACTGTGTATCTATGCCCCTAGTATGTTCTTTGGAGCATAACAGACATGATAATACGCCAACGTAATATCACCTGAGTGTATCACCTGTAGTAGTAAGTATTCCGTGAGGAATGTTTTGTTCCTTCTTCGTGTCTTCCGCCCACAACGTGACTCCACCCCTTTAAAGTTTGAGAAATATAGGCGAGGTTGTGTGCTCAAAAATGTACTACACGAAATATGTTTTCATAAAAGCACATACATAAATAATATAATTCATAAAAATTTTATGGAGTCCTTAATACGGTACAATTGAGAAACTTTATTTGAACAACAGTTTATCGCTATATGTACTATAAAATATTTGTGGATATATTCATGAATCGAATTAAAATAAAATTATTTATTATCAATCAGTACTACTTATTATTTTAATAATAGAACAAGTAAAACATTCTACGAAACCATTAAGTTTTAATTTATAATCACAACCGGTTTCGGTGACATACAGGTAGCACCTTCGTCGAGAGAGTAGTAATGTTAGAGACATCTGTTGACGAAAGAGAAGAACGAAGCGAATTTATAAGAAACATATTAATAACCGGGCTATACGTTAAAAGTAATTGATTATTTAAAAAAACCTATTATTATCAATTGTATTTTTTAAATTATCAAGTCTCTTGTTCTTATATTTTTTATTTCTTCACCCGTCTCCGGATTAAAATTATGATTATTACTTTTAAGGTGATTCGTGAATTCTGCAAAAAGAAATTTTTAAAACATCTTGTGTATTTTTTACCTGTAAAATGAATTATTATTTTAAATGAATTTTAATGAATAAATTAAGAAATTAAAAATATTTAGTTTTGATTCACATTTATTTGTAATGATTACATGTTTCTGTTTCCCTGGAGACCATCTTCTTGAAGATTAATTTGTTAATTTTTAATTAAAGTTAATTTAAAATTGTAATTATGCAGTTTCACCAAGTTTTATCAGTTGATAACCTTAATTTTTATGTAATATTAATATTAACCGTGGTTTTACCGATAAATATTTTACTGTAATTCAATTTTAATCACTGTGAATTAGTAATACATGGATAATGCTTGAATGTCGGGCTGTAGTCTATAACGTTGGCGGATTAACACATGCAACATAGATTAGGCGTCATAGATTCCGCTGATGAGATTTCTGCATCACTATCACATTTGTCAATATTCACGTGTAAAAATGTCAAGCTTTTTGTGGAATCCTTAATTTTATATGTTTCTTCTTACATTATTATAACGTAGGTATTATGTTAAATATCAATATTCTGCAAAATATTTTCATACATCTTACGCCTCATCTAGTATCGTCACACCAATTTCATTATAATGTGAATAACCGTGTCAAATGTATTTACGTAAAAAACACATCATATTCACGTGTTTCTATCATCCTCGTATAAAGCCTGTCCGCATTTTCTCACATAATATCCGCTTCATTGAAAGCCATGCGGACAATGCCATATATGAGCGATCGCCGCGATACCTAATAAAAGATAGAACGCGTGGGCTTAACATTACTTCGTAATTATAGAGCCTCCACCATACAGCCTCTTCTGAAACGTGTAATTTGACACGGAGTACATGTATCATCTATCATTTATAAACAATCTTTTGTCTGGCTCAGTTTTATTGTTTACCTTTACTACAGGTACCATTATATCGTGAACAGAACAACAAAAAGTCTCAGGTCAAGTATTCAAGTATTTTCTTTCAATATGATGTGAGTAATTATGGTGTATCTATGCTTTTAATTACACAGGCGGATAGATAATTGTATGGTAGCGCTTTTAATAAGGCTCAGTCTGTGTGATAGATAGAGTTAGCTACACAGGCTTAAAGCTATCGAATGTTTATAGAATGTAAACGGTTTCTTGCAATCGATCTATCTTAGCACAATGTAAGTTGTAATTAAAAACGTACCTGAATACACAATACTTTATTGGATATAAGAAAATTTTCTCGTAATAATTTTGTATTGCAATTTATTTTGACATTTTTATTTTTAAAATATGCTTTACGGTATTTGTTTTACTGTTGTGAATTTCGGCGCCAAATTCCAATACAGACAAATAATGAGTTTTGAAACTAAATATCTACGTAGAAACTAGGAGTGCAATGGTTTGACTTTGTAAGAAATGACGAGGTGAAATCTTAAACGGGGCAGTCCTTACTACAGTGTGTCAAGAGATGAAGGTGGACCTTGCTGGGACATGCGTTACGAATGCCGCAGGAAGACATTAACTTTAGCAATTTTTTCTTCAAGCCCCCGGGCTCTAACCTTCCTAGAAAGCCGTCGGGAACTGTATACATAATATACTTTAAGAGTCAAAAATGAATGTATATTTTTAAGCTTAAATTAAATTTCAATGAATTATATGCCTTTTGAATATAACCTTATCAAGAGATTATTTCGATTTTTTCGATCGATATTTCTTAGTGGAATTCCATAATATCAGATATAAAATAAAAGATTCACTTCTTGACTTGAAAATGGCCGTCCGACCTGGCTGAAACATGTCGTCAAAAAAAATATATGTGGAATATATTCTAGAGAATCTTTTATTATATATCTGATATTATCAAGAGATATTAAATAATTTCTGAAGAATTTTTTGTGATAATGTCATAATAGTTGCTCCATACATGCTCCATATCGATAGAATATTGTCTTTGGCCATCAAATAGTTACCAAAGACAAGACTAAATTATTTTATTAGTAGTATAATATGAGGCAGTTAAATGCAAAAAAAGTATAATTAGTAAATTACTAGCCACTGGCAAGCTTATACTCGTCTTTATATATATTTTTTTATGTAAGCATATACAGGAGAAATACAGACAGATGGTGCTAGTAATTCCGAAGTCTCATCTGTGGAATTCTATGACGCTCACCATGCTGCATATGCCTAAGCGCTGCATGTGGAGTATTGTTCGGCCAACGTCATAGAATACAGCCCGAGATTCACACATCATCCTTTATTATTAAAGGAATTAACTATGAATGGTTGTTCTTCACGGGAAGACTTACTTTTACCACCAATTTTGATTAATAGGCTATGACTGGCATTTTACGAGTGAGGGATCAAATTCACACCAACCGGGGGGTATCTTAGAGCTCAGAAATCGATTAAAAACTTTTTTTTAATCTTCGTCGGGGATCGAACCCATGATTTTTGGCTTGCAAAGCAAACGCTTTGTTCATTGAGCTATACCCGACGACATAGTTTTACTTAAAAATAATATATTTATCGATATTGCTGTACATTCCTCAAATATTTCTTTGAATATGATACCACGACTGTCGATAATAATACATTTAAAACATAGGATATATTCTAACATTTCAATCATTTAATACGAAAATCTAAAACACAAAAGACCGCGTACAAAACATTAGTTAGAGACCCCGAGCTGGCGCCATTGTTTTAACAAACGTGGGACGTCAAATGTCGGACTATTACCATCGATCAAACATTATCTGCGATCGGACCCCTCTGGCACCCCGCGTGGTCACCTCTACCATATGAATTCTCACCATAGTGTTTTTTTTATTTTTACTTTTTAGGCACCGTACTTACTGACCCAGTAAATTTTTCATGTCGTGTATTTTTTACATCCCTAGTGGGAAGTAAAAATTACTTTTTTTTACTGAATACATTCACAGCCTGATTAAATTTTGCGAGGAAATGATAAATGGATAATTATACAATACAGTTTAATAAATAAAATACAGTTTACGGTAACTTATCGATGCTGGGTTATATGTCCTGTTTTGCCAATTCCACATGCCTAAGTTCATATTTGGTTGAATCACCTTTCAGAAACAAATATTCTTAGATCTTGGAAGTGTCAGCCAGATCATCCAATATTCTATGAAATGCTAATTATATACAACAAGTATGTCTCAGATAATGCAGCAGCCGTCTCAGACGGACCTCCAAATGCAGGGATATCTTGACAGAGCGATGTGGCTACAATTTTTGTTGACCATAGGCGCCAACATGGAACAAATGTCTGTTCAAATTTAAATTATTAAATTAATCATTCTCACACGGAAAATAAAAAAAATGTTTTCTTAGATGGTCAAGGATCAAAACATTTTTAATAATAAATAAAATGAGTTCACGAAAATACTGTGTCATTATAATACCATAGAAAAACTTACAATCATTTAATGTTATAAACATATATAATCGTGTCGGAAACAACAGGTTTAGATCCTGTCTGCCCAGAAGTGGGCGACGTCGATGGCGTTACTCCCGGCCATTATCAGGTTTTCCTGGGTGCAGGTACTCGGACACAGCGCACACTCCAGAAGATGTGACAGGGTCTGCTCCACCTCGCAGTCACATTTAGTCGGTCCGTTGTTAAACTGCCAAGCTTTCATTTGTGTCCTCGTCTTGCATACTCCGGTCCGAAGTCTGTTAATGTTGAAGATAAATGAATAAAAAAATGTTTTAAAACTTTTTGAATAAACGATCATATGAATATAAATCATTTCAAAATATGTCGCTTATTCTCATAAACTTTAGTACGAATGTAAGCTGGAATATTAATTTATGAATTTTCTAATAACATAATAAAAAACGAATTCACATCGATTAACTAATAATAATATTTAATATTCTGGAGTTTTTTTTTAGCTACGAGTAAGTAATATATCACATTATTGTTTTTCTGTATAATGTTTGTACTGTTTTCCATAAATTTGCTAAAACTGTTCTGTTAAATGAAAAAAATATTACTTTAGATTTTTGTATGGAATAAAATAAATGATGGAACTTTTTTGAAAATAATAAAACGGAGAGAGACTCGTGTGTCAAATGAAACAAATAAAATGCTTGTTAGACAATGCCGGTTCATGTCAATTGCTTTCTCTACTTAACCGTGAGATACGTGAACACAATGCAGGACAAGATTAACGGTTCAATCTCGTACTTTAACTTTTAGCTATCAAATCATTAGAGAAATATTAAGGTATTGCAGAAAAATATCAAACGTTTAATTATATTTTATATTATTTAAATAAATGTATTATTAATAAGAATTAATTATTTTGTTTGCTGTGAAAATGTATATTATTTAATATATGTGTTTTATAAAATATTGATAATAATAATTTCAAATAAATTTTAATAAAAAAATAATGAATTAAAAATATTTAGTTTTGATTCATATTTATTTTAAATGATTACATGTTTCGGCCTCCCAGAGACCATCTTCAATAATGATAAAATAAAAATTGAGTGAATTATATAGGTATGGACAAGTAATTAGTTCCTACATTAGTACAGATATATTTACAGGTTGTATATGTGTGCGGGAAAGTCAACACACAAAACTAAATATTTTGAATTTACTATTTTTTAATTATAATTAATTTACAATTTTAATTATGCAGTTTCACCAAGTATTGTCGGTTGATAACCTTAATGTTATTGGTAATAACATCGACATGTCATAACTGTTTATAAAAAGTTAAGTAAACAATGTGTATAATATATGTAAATAAATCAGTAAAATAAGATCACGATACAATTTTAATATACTCTAGTTTAACCTGCCAATTATTGTTATGCACTTCATGTAAAGATTTATTTTTCGGAAATTATTTTTTTATGCATCATGCGAGTATATTTTTGATAATATTTAACGTGAAATCGTCGAAATACTAAATGAAATGTAGATAAATGTCGTTTGCGTTGCCTGAAAACCTACATAATTATCATGTCTTATTGCACAGAATTGGAGAAAAATGTATAGAACTTGGTCATTACATGCACCGGACCAATACGTTTTCTTTATAAAATATTTTATAATCTATGATGTAAATATGGTTTCTTAATCTTATATATACTTTTATGTACGAGGATATAATGTATGATAAACTTAAAATTACTCAAATTATGAATTTTTATCGTAAAAATCCGAGGTCAATGTTAGTATATGAAAATATATCGATTTATTCAAATATTATCAAAAAAAACATCATATACGATTTTTCTCGATGATTGAATATCTTTATCTTAAGTGTACACACTATAAAACAATACAATATTGTTTATTATGTCAGTAAATATGAACTGGACTAATAAATAAATATTTTGAATAGCTATATATCCAATTTATTTGTTTCAAGCTAGCTATAATGTCTCAGTGTCAACATTTCACATTGCCAGCCTGAAAGACCTGACTGAAATTGTCTAGACAAAACATTGATGAGGGAAAAAGTCTTTTGAGAGTGTTTTCTTGTTTCATTCTGGGCGATTTCACACTGTCTCTCCTCTTTGTTTTGGTCCACAGTAGATTTTATTTTAGTATCCGTTACTTACTTTGAACGTCAATATATCTATTTTTTATTGCGTCTTACTTTGACGTCAAAACAAGTTGTTATTCGTATAAAGTACCCAAACCATCAAATTGAATATTATTTTAAATTGAAATACCCTAAAATATAAGTTTTTTTATTATTTTTATGTATCACTTACTCAAAATGTAAAATGTGTTTTCTTTATAGTGAGAGTTAGAATACTTAACATTAGATTTTTTTTAAACTATTTTTTTTTATTTGCTTTATGTATGTATACCAATTGTAAGTGAAAAAATAAAGCCATGATAAGAGAGTACAATTTAAAATTTAAAAAAAACTTACTACATTTTCATATTACGTACACTTACTTTATATCAAGCCGACACTAAAAAGGTAGGGAAGAATAACTAAGGAATATGTATTTAGAGTACTCATAATTAATGTAATTATATATTTTTAGCATGTGAAGCAGCAAATAACAAAGCCTTTCATTATTTTTTAATTAGAAGATTAGGAGGTAATAATCAATATATTTGAATTAAATCGATACTTTTGTGATCTGTGTTGTATCACCATTTGCTTCACAGCATACTTGTGTAGATGTATAGACCTGTGCTGTGCAATGAACTGTATCAACGTAAACCATAAGACGGATAGTTCCCCAGGGACATCGTCCTCATCCATCACTATTAACAGTTCAAAGTTAGGGGGCAAAGGATAAATTGAATTTAAAATTTTAGCAGGACATTAAAATTAAGCAGGGATGTTCAGGAAAGCGAAAACAATTCCAATAATATCATTATAAAGAAGTGAATTTTTAGTGAGTTTCATAAATTATGTATTAATTATTATTCAACATAATAACAAAAGTAAAATTTAAACTTTGTAACTTAAAAAATATTCATAGAAGTATTATGAATTAAAATATAATTTCATTGTTCTAGCTTGTGTTTTTGAGGAACCGCTTACCATAATTACTTAATTATGTACGGATTAAACTTGCCATTCTAGAATTATACACTTATATTAAGTTGCATTGGACTAAATGTTCCTGGCTTCATAGTATTTTAGGCTTATCACCCGATTTCCATAAAAATATATCATAAGCAAATGCTGAAATTTGGTTTTAATATGAAACTTCTTTCTCTTAAAGTCGTCAGGTTCTGCATACCTAGTTTGTACTCGCCATATCTCAGATGTCTTGGAATAAGATACAAAATCATAGCAAATGACGAAACTATAATGCAACAATATTTTGCGACCACATTTCCTAGATAATAAATTAAGAATAATGTCAACATGTGCAATGTACTTTGAATTTATATGTATTATATTACACCTGCACTTCACATCATTGAACAGTTAATACAACAAATGAGAATCAAATATTTTTGTTTATTTTATCTTAATATGTAGGCAGCATAAAACATGTACTGTTAATATAGATATAATTTAAACTCAATTAATGGCAAGACAATCTTTATTATTTTTTATTTTAGTACAGCTGAGTGTAATAATAATTAATTACGTTACTTACAAAACGACTTTCCTACTTCTCCTAATTCCTATTCCCTACAGTTAACTTCCATCAATAGTTTTTATCTAAGTTAAAGCACAGTTCCCGTACCCAGCCAGCTCTCACTATTAGCTGATAAGCTTCGCTGGCAAACTACTTCATTGTGCGAAGGCTTAATTGTGGATCTAACTTCCACAGACGTCAGGTATAATAGCTCAGAGAAAATTGAATTCCTGATTGCTTTTGACAAAATTGACGGAATCTTTAAGCCGAGTACTCTTATATTTTCTTTCATGCGAGAGAAAGACGTGAAAAATCAATTAGCTCTGGAGATCACCGCAGCGAGAAAAACTATTACATAAGAAGTTCTGAAAAGAAATTGCTTGATTTTCTATCCACCGGTCGGTTGATACGAAACATTTTCTTAATTAGATTTCTTGAAACTACTGTAATCCGCATCTCTGGGTAATCTGAAACCTCTGGGTGGGGAAAAATACACTCTCACTTCTCTCAAAAATAACAGTAATGTTTTTATACGGAGTACATTCAATATTATGTTATTGAATACTACACAATTAAAGTATATGTCTTGTTTTTTTCGAAATACTTTGTTAAAAAATTGGTGAAAAATCATAATTTCTAAGACATGTTTAGTCTTCTTTGAGTCATCATTCTTAACTGTAAAACAAATTTAGACATTTAAAATGTTGTACAATTATAAATATGTTGATTGTCTCTTACTTTTTCGGTCATTTACTTTATAACCTAGAAGACTATAATATTTTCATACTTAAGAATGGTTTCTCAACGAAGCTGAAACATATCGCCAAGAAAAAAAAAATGTGAAACTTCACTAAAAATCATCATTCGTGTACATCATTGAAGTTATTTACATTTAGGATACTTTTTGTAAGAGACATATACAGTATATAGTGAATATCTTACGTATGAGAAATCACGGACCACGGGTTTGATCCCCAGCAAACTTTAAATTAACAATATATAAGTATTTTTTATATGTTTCTAATATGTACTATATTTATCTAACATAAAAAACATATACATTTTTTGATAATCTTGACACTCCTAAACTAGCTAAACACAATCAATCATGTACCAGGGTTGGTAGTCATCTATCCTTAGTAATACTTTACTTCAGTGTTCGTACAAGAACTGTTTTTTTAACATAGAATGATTGTGTTTAACATACAATACATTTAATAAAATAAAAGTGTTTATTCTGATTGAATTGTAGATACTTTTTTCAAAAGAATGTGTTGATAACTACTGACTATGACTCTATTATATAATTTGAATGGAAAGTAATTCACTTTTCAATATCATTAAATAGCTGAAAGCACATAATTTTCCTTTTATATTTGTGCAGCGGTGTTCACGTTCAATGGCGACTACTTTATTTCCCAATATTCCATAATCTCTAGTCAACATGGTTCACTAATTACATCCATATTGATGCTTTAACCGCTTCATTATGATAAATACGTGATTGAGGTCATGTTCCCTAACAAAATTTGTTCGTTCATTTAATGTTCGAACACGTTATATCTACAATAAATTCCATTAAGCGACAAAATATTTATACATACCAAATCCGTTTTCACTACAAATATTTTTTGTATATAAACGTAAACACAAAGATAAATTAAGATAATACGTAACTTTTCCGGCGGATATTGTTTAGAGTTAATACGATGACTTATTTTATATTAAAGAACAAAGGCTTCGATTCTCGTCGAAGATTAAAAAACAAAAATATTTTTTAATCAATTTATAAGTTGCATAAATTCCTTCGGCTTATATGAATTTTGTAAAAATTAACTTTTCTACACCCGCTATGCAATTCAAAGCCTATTTATGAAAATTAGTGACGACGAAAGTCGTTCATTGAATACCGACCATTTGCATCGAGTCCCTAAAAAATTGTTGATGTACGAATATGGGGCTTTTCTAGTCTGTGAAATGAGTCATTGAAAACTAAAATGCAGCGCTTTGACACACTTATAATGGCAAGCGCCATATAATTCGTATATGAGATTTCTCCATAACAGTTTGTTGGTATTACCTAATGTGTTTATAAAATATAATTATATTTTTTAAGCATTTTTAAATAAAGATTTCAACTCTTGATCATCGGAGAACAAAACCAAAGAAAACCTTCACCGTCAATAAAATGAGGCATATTGAGGAAGCATAATTAAAAATAATTTAACGTCAGATGATTATCCCAACGTCCCTTAAATTGAGACAGAATCAAAAATTTAGCGAGCCTAATAAACGCATAATGCTCTAATCGATTTGTCTTCGGGTAAAATATGATAAGCGATCACGTGACATTACATAATTTTATCGCTCTAAACCTATTTCAAAAAGATTCGATAGCGCAAATATTACCGAACGACGACACATTGAAAATTCAACATTCCTTTTAATTTTAAGGAACATTTCAGAAATAATGCTTTAATTTTTTGGATCAATAAGATAAAAAAGGATCACATAAAATATATTTTAAAAATTAATATTCAATGAAAAATGAAATTACTTAACTTGTTGGATGTAAACGAGCACCAAAGCTTAGATAAATGATAAAGTTGTCTCTATTAATCTCAGTGTTTTAACAAGAAAATATTGTAAAATATAATTTTAGCAACATAATATACAAAAATATTTCACACATAGCTCAACTCAAAAGCCTGAAACATATAATTAAATACTTTATAATTTATTCTAAAAGATTTTAATAAAGTAATTGCCTTTTGATTTAAAAAAAATCTAGTAGCATATATAACTGGATTTAGTTTATGTTGGCTATGGCTGTGAATATACATAATATTTAAAAGTAAATTATTTAATATTTTTTATTCATCATCAAATATCTTTATCAAGATTTATTAATTCAAAAATCGTTTTGCAAATTTCGAGATGTATTACTTTTTCGTTCCTTGCCGAACGATTCAATTTTTGTTTTATCGCGCCGTTGATCATGTTTTCTGATGAACGAAAAGAATACAAATGGAAAAACAAGGAAATGTGATTGGAAAAATGGATGTGATAAAAATGGCACATCCGATTCCTTTAAACAAACAACAGGACACACACAAAGCACGGCTGGACAAATTATAATAAAATCAACAAAACAACAAAGGACAACTTCAAGCATGACTGAATCGTGCTGATAATGTAAATTGTACGTATCACATAAACGAAGGAAATGTACTCGTTAACGCTTTCGATTGGTTGTTGGCATATGCCGTCAAAGATTCTCCGACCGTTAACATCGGCTTACGTAATATATCGTTTTGCTGCTTTAAGTACTCATTTTGACATCTACGGTAGGAAATTGGAAGTTCAGTCATTCCCTTTATCAGCCTACATGTATTATTTACAGGAACCTGTAAAGCATGTAGATAAATATAGTTAGGTTTCGTCACAGGAGCGATTTTTCTATTTGTTAAATATAATAGTTTTGTATGCATCATATTATAGCTAAAGAAGAGAAGAACCAATGTGATATATGAAAACAGGTCTGATACATACATTTATGCATCAAATACTAGTTTTAAGCAAAAAAATGGTTTGTAAAATTCACGCCGTATTGACAGTATAATTTGTATTACACCGAGCCGTTACGAAAGGGTTGATAAATACCTGTCAAACTATCGTATTTTTAAGGTGCTTTAAAATATATTCTGTGAGGTTTTAAGAACATTTTTTGTACAATGATTTTAATGATTTAAAAAAATATTCGATTTAAATAGAGGATTCGTCATTAACAGCTTTACAGCTTGATAACAATCAATAATAACAACCTAATCGAACTTCTTTACGACTTTTAAGTAATGTTTTTTATCGGTGAATCGCAATTTATTTTATTGCTAATTCGATGCAGAGTTTTTTTTTTTTTTTTTTTATTTAATCAAATATAATAGGATACATTTAAGATTTTATTGACAGTATAACATTCATTTTTTTTTTTTTTTGTTTTTTTGGAAATTTGCTTTCCACGCCACTTAAAGGTAGATCTTGTGTGTGGCGTGGGATTCATCTTTGATTTAAGTGTTGTATAATTTATATTATTATTTTTTCACATTTTTTACATAATAAATTTTTTTTTTTTAGAATATAAAATAATATCATTAAAGTTTATAAACTTTTTATAGTCGAAGTGACAATTTCAGCATCATTTACATATATATTTCGATTCTTTAATAGCCTCGACCCATCTAAGTCTCAATTTCCACCAGACACCTTTTAATGAACTTAATATAATCAATACCTTTTTAACAATATAAATATTTTATACAATTTATATAAATTCTATACTTATTATGCTTGGATCATATACATACAACTACTACTTAGTACCTAGCTTGAATCATATACAGAGAGGTTTACATTAGTATCATTTTAATAATAGTAACATTATAATGTAATAAAAAAATTATATATATATCATTTATTTCTCATTTTTGTACAATTACGTCAGATCTGATTTTTATAATTTTGAAGAACCGTTTTACCCTTTTATTCATTATTTTCATGTCACTGATCGCTTTTATTTCCGGAGGAAGATTGTTGAAATTCACTATTCCGTTGTATTTGTAACCATTCTTTGCATGTGCTGTGTTAAATTTTGGTATTAGTAGATTATGTATATACCTAGCACAGTGATGAGTGTTCCAGTTTTCAATTCTCCTTTCTTTTATTTGTTCGTTCATATATATTTTTTCTTTTTTAAAACATATAGTCACCTCGAATTGCCATTAAGTTCTGTCAGCTGCCACTGTATGTTTCTCGTTCTAGGATATATCTGCACTTGCAAACATATATGATTAGAAGTCCGATAAGAGTAACTGTATCGTTTTTTGTAAGGAAATCGTATGACTAGCCCGACGTTGTCGAGGCCTGGACCATTTTTTTCTAAGGGAAGACTCAATCCGAATTTCAATACGTTATATAAGCTTATTTTTTAACCTTAAAAATGATCTTTTTTGCTCATCACGCGTACAAACCATAAATTTAATTCGAACGTACATTTCAATATGACAAAATGAAATATTTTTGTATTCATTATTGAACATCATTTATATTTATTTTCTGACGCGTAGCAACGTGAATCAGGTATTTTCTAGAATCAAACAATCGTTAATTATTAATTTAAATTGTGGATTAAATTAAAAAGTGGATGACTCAAAAGTGCAAACAATGGATAAAACCATGTATTTGCTTAAATTAAAAATACTATAAATATACTTTAATAACATCGTTCTCTCTTTCAAAAAAGTGTTATTCCGTCGCGTGAGGGCATGATGAAGAGCAGGTCAGAAAAACAAAGACTTTTTCAGAAGCACAATGACTTATATTTACGATAAAACTTAACAAATTTAGGGCTCGGCCTTGTCGCAGCAGTAGGCTGAGCCACAATATAATATGCTCTCGCCGAAGGGCGGTAGCCATCTGATCTCCGCGCTCGGTATGGACTCTCGCCCGGTGCGCGGCGGTGTATATAACTAGTACCAATTGACAATATGGTGGACACATTCGTGTACGTCAAGCGACCAGAAATAAAAGACGAAAGATTGTATATCGAGGTTTTCGGTACCAGCCAGCAAGGGCTACATCATGCTGATGTCAAAAATTATGTAAGACTATTAATTTAAAATGTTCCTTATTTCAATTTCAAAAAGTATAAATCTAATGAAATATAAAGTTAATTCAACTCAATGCCTTTACGAAAATTCCCAGTGCAACACAAAGTTGAAATTCAACAAAAAGAAAAGTCACAACATAAAATAAATTATTGGCTTAAGACAATGTGTTAGTGATATCATAGTTTCCACGATACGAAGTATGAAATCGGTCTTCCATTAAACGTTTTTTCGCTGCATAAAATGTAACGGGCGAACGTTTATTTTTATTAATTTATAAATAAAAATAAATGGTATTTTTTTGAGCGGCGAAAGGCGCGAATGCCGCTATTATAATTCTTCATTCTAACGAACAAAAGTCTCCGTAAGGGCTGTATTGGCTTGCGCCCCGTCCTCTTGTTGTTTTGAATCCCGTGAAATATCCATTAATTTGTTGTGCTTCATTGTTACAAGACCGCGGGTGGTGCAGTGTCACGTGGGAGTAACTCCCAGAGCACCGATCAAGCGAATATAGTTCTTGTTGTGAAGTGGACGAGAATCAATAATGTGATATAAGAAATAATTAATATACAAGAGATGAAAAGAAATTAATTTATGAAAGGTAGCAGTTATATATATAGTAGTCGTGCCAGGAGGCATATTCCAGTAGTAAAGCGTTTGTTTGTGATACAGGGACCGTCGGTTCAAGACCCGACCAACCTTGATTTTGTAAAATTGATTTAAGCAAATATAAGGTCTTTACATCTTTTAAGGACAAAAAATGCATGGGTCTCGGAAGCGTCCGGCTAATCTTCTGATCTCTGTAAAGAAATGCTGATTATCGAACACCTAAATATTTCTCTAAATCTCACCTGTTTATATGCCCCCGTAGGGTCGAGCAATCCTTAAGACCAAAACAAAAAAATACAGTCCTCGGAAACATCGGGTTATTTATAAAATCTCCTTTAAAAAACGCTGATACAATTTCACGAGCTCTTGCCCTGGAGGCTGCCGGGAAACATCTATGTTTCCATGTGGACCTCCGGGTATACAAGTGTTCTAGGACAAGACATACACAATTTGAGCTTACAGAACTGTGAACCGGAAATTCGCGATGTTTATATGCCCCAAATATGGAGCTGATACGGTAATAGTATATATATATAAATTTATATATATTTTTTTCAATTTAATTCATTTATTTATTTCTTCCAGAAAACATTACAAATATAAATATTTAATACGATTCTGAAACAGGATATAAAAGATCAATTTATAAACAATACAATAATAATACAATAATTTAAAAAGTCCCGGAGCTTGCTATATATATATATAGTAGTCGGTAAGAAAATAAGAAGTTAGAGTATTACAATAACCGTCTGATAGATTTTCAATATTTCATCAAATGTCCATATACAGATAATAATCATTTGGACAGTTGCAAATAAAAGGTTTTGTAAGATTAGTCGAAACTGCAGTCTCCTAATAGAGATCTCATCTTACGTGATTCATGTAAAAACAAGGTAAATAAATAAATATTTATAAATTATAATGGATCTCAAAGTGAATGCTGAAAACATTATCACGATACAGATCATTTGGACAGTAGTAAAGAAAAGGTTTTGTAGGATTAGATAAATTAGCAAAAAAAAAACGTAAATTATAATAAATATGTACTACACATTTAAATTCTTTAAAGTATAGATTTAAGGTAATAAATGTGGAAAGCAAGCAATACGAGTAGAATAATACATTGTTCTGTTCTCGTAATAAAGTAGTCTAATTTCGCAACAAGTAACACCAAAAGCGGCGGGAGCTGAAGAAAAAAATATAAAATCTGCGTAATAGTAAGATTAGAAGAGCAAAAATAAATAGAGTGAAGAAGAAAATTTAAATTTAAGACACGCCCATGAACAGGCAAGCTGTGGAAATGCGACAGAATAAGGGATTCCAACTTTTTGTCCCATTTCGTTTTCATAGCAGAAATTAAAAACAATCAAACAAAGGAGCGAGCGAAGCATTCTTTTTTTTTGTTTGTTTTTGGCGGGAATTATTTTGTTCTACAATACACATTGAGCATTTTCAGAGCGAGTCATATTTCGTTGTTGCTTTTTTATGCGAGAACTCTACACCGTAAAAATTTATTCGGTATTATTAATATTTAAATGATTGATTTTCTCAATTGAATATTTCAAGGAATTTGTTTTATATTATTAAATATGTATAGTTAACTAAAACAGAGAAGCAATCTTATCCCTGCGTATGATCTTGGAGAAGAGGATAAAAGTGGACCAAGATACATATATTGCCTTCGTGGACATTGAAAAAGCATTTGATAAAGTAGATTGGGAGAGGCTCTTCGATATTATGAAAGAAATTGGAGTCAAATACAAGGAACGAAGACTCATATTTTCACTTTACAAAGAAGAAGCTACCATAATATCACTTGGAAATGTCCAAAAGGAAGCAAAAATACGCCAAGGGGTGAGACAAGGATGCTCTCTGTCGCCTGTACTCTTCAACGTATACATACAAAATGCAATTAATAACATCAGGGAAAAAATGGGCCGTAGAGAGGGGGTTAAAATACATGGTCAAAAGATTGATATGATAAGGTTTGCTGACGACATTGCTCTGATTGCTGAAACTGAAGATGAACTCACGGAAGCCCTGACATCCATGGAAAACATATTTAATTCCAACTACAATATAAAGATAAACAGCACACAAACCAAAGTCATGAGAGTAAGCCGTATTGAGCAGCAGAAAATTAACATATCAATGCTAGGAGTACCCCTAAAAGATGCAAAAGAATTTATTAACCTTGGAAGTACAATCACCTGGGATGGCAGAACAAAAAGAGAAGTCAACAGTCGAATACATCAAGCAAGGCTAGCTTTCAATAAAAAAGCCAAAATTCTTGAGTCAAAGAATATTTCTTTAGGGCTCCGCAAGCTACTTGCCAAAACACTTGTTTGGAGCATCTTAATGTACGGCTGTGAGACATGGTGCTTATCTGAAAGTGATAAAAAAAGACTATAGGCCTTTGAGATGAGGTCGTACAGAAGAATTCTCGGAATTTCCTGGAGAGACCACGTCACGAACAATGAGGTTCTCAGGATAATCAAGGAAGATAGGCACCTAATAAGAACCATCTCAGAGAGGCGAGCCCGATGGATTGGTCACATCATGCGCCACGATGGTCTCCTTCACGATATTGTGGAGGGGATGGTTGAAGGTAGAAACTGTAGAGGGCGCCCTAGACGGGAGTATTTGCAGCAAGTATTCGAGGACATGAATTGTAGCGCTTATGCTGAGCTGAAAAGGGTTGCGGAGGACCGGGAGGAATGGGATCGAGATGCAAGATTCTGTTGCTGCAAACCAATCCACCGGATTGATACTACGAAGAAGAACTTAATCAAAAGTTATAAAACCATTTTCAAAATAATAATTATTATTTGAGGTAAGTATATATTAATTTTACTTATTTTTTATTTTAGTAGTACGTACTAGAGACAATAATGTTTTTATTTTATTTTAATTTGATATTTCGAAATGAGTTATTTTGAAATGTATATTAAGTGGTTACCCCTCATTTTTTTTTACATTTTTCTTCCATACCATGAACATATGATCAAATAAAATTCATTATCATTTTAAATAATTTTAAATTAATTTTAAATTAATTTTAATTAAAAATTAACAAATTTAAAATATTTACTTTTTATTGACATTTATTTTAAGCGATTACATGTTTCGGCCTCCCTTCAATTCAAGACCATCTTCAATAATGATAAAATTAAAAACTGGTCGTGGCTTATATAGGTATGTATAAGTATTACCTTAACCTTAATTTTATCGAATAAATTTTCATTATTCAGTTTTGTCAGTTACTATTCTCCATGTTTCATTTAAGACAAATCTGCATTCGAAGGTTTACCTGGGAACATACTCGTATACCCTACAACTTCAGAGAAAAAACCCTAGGACTTAGAGAGTCATCTCTAAAATGCGAGGCGTATTTTTGGGTGGTTTGTCAATCAGATATTCCCAAAGAAGATCGAACGATACGTCAGAGCTTTTGAAATCTGAACCATTTGGTGCAAACCGATCAGCGAAACGCGGCTAGCAACAGACTGTGACCCATCCAAGTTTTGATCCACTCTAAATTTTATCGATAATTGCACAATGTATTATTGTCGCTGGATGTCTATTGTATATCACAAAAATAATCCTTTTATTTATTTTAAAAACATTAATGAAATAATATAAGCTGTAGTTGTAGTGTTGTCCGAAAGATAGTAAAGTGTTACCGAAACTAGTAGATAATAAACTGACTAGATATAAACATTTGTCTGATAAGCATCGGGACCTTCTGTTGCTTCTCTTTATTGCTTTGTTCATAGTACTTAATCATAAGTACCTATTTTTGTATATATTTTATTTTTAATTTTATTTTTTATTGTACTTCAGAAATGAATTGAGTTAATATAATTTGTAATGTTTCAGAAAGGAAAAAATAAACAAAATTGAAAATTGAAATTTATTTTTCATGTCTGATAACAAAATAAAAAACATTATTAAATTACTAAGTTTTCTTTCTATTCTCTAGGTCTCAAAAGGTCTTCCATCAAGATATTAAAAAAAAACACAATGACATTAAATAACTTTAGCTTCATACTCGTAGCAAAGCTTGATTATGTCCTCGATATTTTGATTTCCGTTGCAGTAAATAATATCACAGAAAGACGATAACCGTGATGTTGATCTCAGATTTCAGAAAACATCGAAAAGTATAATAATTTGTTACATTATAAATAACATTTAAATTTTCAGTTATTGTTTTAGCATTAATCTACCAAATTCATATTTTTTTATTTACTTTTTCACGAACAACACGAAACCCCTGGAATGTTCTAATATTTCAACTGCGACGATGGCATTCTCATGTGAAAACCTTGGATATATTTTACCCGACAAATTTTCCCGTCGCAAATCTTCCACTGAGAGAAAAGAGAAAATCTAAGAAGCTACTTTCTCCATGACTATTATGAAACATCGGCCGGAGAAGTAAAATACAATAACACTGGGAGGAGATATTGCTAGGAGCCTTCGTCAAGCGAGGACAAAAAATATGCCCAGAGAAATCTCTGACAAGATTAATGGTTCTTTTGTGATAAATATATTATGAGTTTCATATCTTTTTATATAACGCAAGGCGTGTCTCTCATTTTCTCGCTTTATTTGTTTATTTTCCTCGTGTTTGATTATTTTCCTTTATTTAAACGCACTTTTTTTATTATTATGTTCCTTGATATGAACTGTTCAAATATCACTTGTAGTTCAATACCCTGAAAACGTGTCTAGTTTTTATAAGTGTCATATTTTTGTCAAATAATTGACGCAAATAATTATTAATAACATTATTAGATTTGTACAAAATATATAAATTCTAGTAAATATAATAATTTTGGATAAATATTCAATGATCATTCTTAATTTTCTTGAACGCAGTAAATAGCTTCTGCACGTGTTAATCAAGCAGTTTCGCAATGCCACCAAGGTATTGTCCACGCGTATTTGTAGCCAACGTGCACTTATAGACGTGCCGTCATATGTGACGTGTTAGACACGGTCTAGACGTCACTCCCTAGCGGAGGTGTATTAATTAATGACGTGGTCGTGCGGAGTGGTGGGCAAACAGACGTTCCGTGGGACAACACACGCTGAAACACGCTGAAACCGGCTAAAGCGCACGTGAACTCTCCTGAAAAGATCGAATCTCATTAGAGGTGGCTTTTGGCGAGGTTTGGCTATGGGAGTATGCAAACATTTGCGCGGTGAAGGAAGACACACGTGCGTAAACAGCACGTGTCGCAGAACCGGGGTAGCGGCAAAGTTGGCGAATTAATCAATTAGTAGTTCGATCAATGTTTTAATCTGCTGTAATTAGAGCAGTAATGGCTTTGACGCATTTAATAATTACTCAAATTTGCAAAACTTTAAAGGTACAAGATGGTAATTGGAGATTGGGTTTTGTGTCTGTGAGAATATATAATTTAATTTTTTTGTAAACAAAAAAACCAAAGATTATAAAAATGTGTATTAATGTGACATATTTTACCTTCTTTAATATACATTGTCAGCAATTACACTGAGCAAATTTTTTGAATAATAGTTCTTTAATCGGAGCATAAGGGCATCACTGTCTAAAATATATCTCTAATAGGTTAAGGATGTCATACGCTGATGTCGTGGCGATTTTTTTTTTATATATTTAAACATTGTTTTATAGATATGATGATTAAAATATCGGTCTTTAGAATATGATTGCTTTATTTGATAATAGAGTAGCATAACATAATCCATGCCTTGTTTTTAGATTATATAAAGAATATTTTTTATACTGGTTTTATTACACATTTGAGTAAAAATTAGGAAATATGTTAATTGAGTATAACACATTTTTTTTTTAATTTACCTTACAAAAACTTTTTAACGAATATTTCCTGTTAATATATTTAAATGTATGTTAACATTTATTTATGTGCATAATTAAGCTTTTTAAATACATGTTTCTTTCAATTGTTGACTTTTAAAATAATTATATTGTCAGCCTCGCGGCGTTATCGTCCAAAAGTCGCATTAAAAAAGCCCTTTTTTCATGAAGTCAAATTAGCCTTGAGTTACGACCTAAGCCCGCAGTGAACAGGATGATACTACGAATTTTTTAACCTTTTTAGTGTTACAGAAATACAATTATTTTTTTGCACCCAAAACTTTCTTTACACAAAAATACGCGCTTGAATTATCAATCACAGTTTAAGGTTTGTTGTAGTCGTCGATTGAAAAAAAAATCATATTATTATTGTAATTGATAAACCGATTTTTATTTTATTTCCATATTCGTTCCATATGTGAATCATATGATCACCATTTATTTCCGCTACTAGATCAGAGCCCAGGAACCCAAACAAAGGCAGTATCCAAAGCATGTTTTTGATGTTTTTTATTCGGATTTTTTAATGATCACACGTAGCCTGACACACCCGAGACTTAAGCCATATAGTTCCAAAAAGTGGTTCAACCTATCCGTTACTGATTCAATGTATATTAACAACAATTAACAAGCGACAGGCGGTAGCCCTTTAACCACGTTGTCCAACGAGAGCCGCATTTTCAGTGTGCTATTGTCGTTGTTATCTACGTTGTATGACACATTTTTACACTAACAATAATATATATTTTACATTTTGCTATTCCTTGTTGTTTATTTAAACGACTAAGCATACACTTTATTACCTTATTTATTTTATACGAAATGTGTCAACTTGCACGATTCTATCTCTCACGCATGACTTTAAGGGATATAAAAATACGTCAAGAATATTTCATACATTTTAGCTATCGCTTTTTTCATCATGCGTCGAAAAATAAACGATACAAAAAGAGATTCGTTTGAAACGCGTAGCACTAAAGTGGTTAATATATAAAAAACACATGTTCCTGGCGGACCTAATAAGAAAGGCGCTTGAAGCATTTAAAATGCAAATTGTGTGCCGTGTGGTTCCTTTCACCTTCATTTAAATAAGACGTATTGCGAAGGTGGGTGTGCGGCCAACCAGCGAAAATATCTTCAAATAATCTACAAACACTCCACCATTGTTAAACTTTTTTTTTCTTTGTTTGCTTGATTTATGAAGTTATTTTTCAACGGTTAAACTTTCAACGGGAAATATCATACCAGATGGCAACATTTGTTCTTAAAAATAAACTTCAATCTAAACAATAGGCAATTTATTATATACAATATTAACCTACATGCTTCTTAATGTAGATGTCACTTTTGCAAATCAAATATTTTTTTAATGTTTAACATTGATTGTTCTTTTTATGTGGACAAAAAATCTAAATGTGATGATTTATAAACTACTATAAATAGCTGGACAGTATTATTAGTAATTAAATATACACATACTATATATCAAATTCTTTATACGCATCAATTCATTCAGAAAAATATTGGCAGAAGAATGCAAACCGCGAGCTTTGGAACCACCTCTGCTTAGGTTTTTATATACCGCCTAGCCCTCTCGACTACTTCTCTGTCTGAGCTGACACGCGTTAGAAGAAGTATTTATACCATTGTTATCATCGTATAACGAAAGATGTCTGTTTAGTTTATATTCAAAATATGTTTATTATTAATTTGTATTATTCAATCAGTCAAAATTTATTCACAAGCTTTTTAATATTATTACTTTCAGACAGTCTATTTAGCTAGACAATAGTTTATTGTCAGCACGGTTCTTGTACCTATATTAGATAAGTCATCGTCTGTTGCCCACCGCTTGTTGTTGGTTAGATTCTTCTCAGTCACTTCTTATGATCAAACAGTCTAAGTATTGTAAACGTCGAGCTAATCATCCGATCTTCTTAGATAATCGGAATAATAAATCACCCAAAATATGCCTCGGATATTAAACCTGCCGCTTCAACAATTCTGATACTACAGCAGTCTTTTCATGTCCCCAAGCTTATTTTTCGCAGGTGAATCTTTATATAAAGATATGTCATAAAATAACATATGACAGAACTTAGTGACGGCGATTTGTAGTGATTATATGGTTCATAATCAATATATAGAAAGAGTATTTATGCCTTGATTCATACGCTGAAATAATAGTGCATCAAATTTTCATGTAAAAGTTTGTAGGACTTAATTTTTTTTATACAAAAACTTGAATATATATGTGCCCATAATATTGAATGTTGTGTTAGTCGAAATTGTTTATATTTTATATTTATTTCGGCTTACATTACTGTTAATCAATCTAATCTTCATCCAACATGAATTTAAAAAATGTAGCATTGTATGCAGCATAAAGTTGTCACTTTCATCGGTTTTCAACCAGCGTCTATACACAAAACATTTAATATTTCAGAAAAAATTAAATATGATTTAGACCACTTTTATAATAATGCACACACGTATAACATATTTCTAGACATTATAAATATTAATTAATTTACTTCTATTTTACAAGGATCACGTAAGATAAATTCTCTGTATAGGAGACTGCAGTTTCGACTAACTCGTAGCCTTTCTCAATCCATCACTTGTTAAGAGATAACTGAGCTGCGATAGTACTTTATAAGAGGTCAAACCCATTTTATGTAGGAGAGGGGGTATGGGTTTGTCTATCAGGGTGTCTATATATCTTACGTGATCCATGTAAAAACAAGATAAATAAATAAATATTCATAATTTATTATGGATCTCAAAGCGAATGCATTGAAAAATATTTCTAGTCAAATTTTTTTGTATTTGCTTAAATTAAATCCTTATATGACGCGACAAAATCTGTCACAAGCACCGAATTTAATAATAAAAGCTTATCGAGTACATTCGTTTTGCACAATGCACTATTCAGTTACGTGTGAATCTGCGTCTGTTTTTGACATATTTTATCGAAAAAAACTTCCATTGTATTATTCTGCCCAGACAAATTGAAAGTAATAACTTTTAATATCAGCAGAGAGAAAATAATAATAGTTTGAGTGAACGTAAAAACAAATACGTGATGATTACATATTTGAAAATACGCCTAGGGTTTAATTAGTTTTTTTATGTAAACACATACAGGAGAATACCGACAGATGGTGATAGTCTCTGAAATTCTATGACGCTTACCATAGTGCATAAGGCAAAGCGCTGCATGTGGAGTGTTGATCCGCCAACTTCATAGACTACAGCCCGATATTCACGCACCATCCTTTTTATGACAAGCATTTACTGTGAATGGGTGGTCTTTACGGGACGACTTTCGTCTACCGCTAGTTTTAATTAATAGGCTATGACTGGAATTTTACGGGGGAGGGATCAAATTCACACCAACCGGGGGTATCTTAGAGCTCAGAAATTGATTTACAATCCCTTTTTTCTTAATCTCAGTCGGTGACCGAACCCACGACCTTTGGCCTGCAAAGCAAACGCTTTGACCGTTGAGCTATACCCGCTGGCAAATTATGACTTTTCGATATGTTTGGTTATTTTCGATTTATATATAGTACATATTAGAATTATTCCTCAGTTTTTAATTGATTGACGCAATGTTTTTGTGGCTATGGCTACTCGGACTTAAATATAATAATTCTAAAAAATATTGTATTTTATTTGAAATTATGGAATTCTACTAAAAATAATCGAATAATTCAAAATAATATTGTTATTTCGTAAAAATATTAATATTAAATATAATGTTGATGTGATACTTATTCTTCATACGCTAGGTAAGAATGAAATTGACATTAAGACGACCTTTCAGGACTGAAATTAATAAAAATGTATACGATAATAACACACTTACGTATTAAAAGAAGGTAATTACTACTTGTATTGTACTGGAGCATCAAAGTGTATTTCAAACCTTAAGTCTTCATCATTTAAACAGTAGTTCGCCTAACAGATAATTTTGAACGTACGTTTAACTTCCAATACACGACACATATATGTAAAATTAATTCTAATCAGTATATTTCACTTTTATCAAAATAGTCATTGCTCCTCTGAACCCAAAATATTATTTTTACATCCACCCACATCTAACGTGTTGCAGTTTATATATGCCAACGATATTTTTTTTTTCAATTTATTTCTAAACACCACCTCGAAGCTTTCTAATGTCAATCAAGTGTTTTTTTCCATACAAATGTCTGTATTTATTTACTTAAAGAAATTTATTGATTTGTATTTATAAATCTACTTAACCTGACAAAAACATTGCAATTTTTTCCGCAAGGAAGGTCCAGCTTTTCATTATAGTTGAGCGTTATAGTTTGCATGCGTTTACTTGAAAAATACTGTCGCGTGGTATTGTGCTGCTATCGCTAGTCATCCAGTAAAGTAACTGTCAATCACTGATGCGCCGTGTGTCATGCTTTATGTGTTCACTGGCATACATTACGCGGGTCGCGGAGCCCTGGCCTATCCATTGAAGCGTTGCAAGGGGCAATGTCAAGTGGGCTGCAAAACCCGTACAATTAAATATTTTTAATTATAATTAGATAATTGTACTAGGATGGTAGAAAACCACGCGCCGTTGGTAAGGTTTAGGTATCTCAAACGGTTCCGGCCTTAATAACCTGATCTTATAAACTATTTATTAATGAACACTCACTTATGCCACGTATACTACAGCTACCATGTATTTGTATGTATCTCACACTGGAGGCTTGTGTGGTACTAGTAATTCTTGCACGGTATAATATAGTCGGCGGAGCTTCGGGCGCAGATGTGACTTACAAAAGAACAAATGTATATAAGTAATTTAAGCGACTATATGCTCCAGCAAGAGAGCGGATATAAAAAGGAAATAAACAAATGTACGTCCTAAAAATGTAAAGTACGTTCAGTCTTGAATTTTCAAGAGATTATATTTTCTTGTGAACCCATGCAACTCTCGTTTTCTGCAAAATCGACTTGGAGCAACCACGGAAAAAACTTAATTGCATAAAAAAATAAGCATGCTGATATTTCCAAACATACAAAGAAAGAGATACTTTTACGTCTACTTGTCATTGCATTAGTATACAAATTTTATTTTAACAATTTTCGTGCCGAGTCAGCCGATGTAAAAAACTTTGTCCTCATGCATTGCTCAAACAAGTCAGCAAAAATATGGAAACCTTTAAGGAAGTGACTGAAAAAATAGTTTCAGCGCAGTTTAACAGAAACTAAGAGAAATATTTTTGAAATTATCTTTTCTAATATATACCTTGCTAACTAATGGTTAAGATAGAATTGCCACCCAAATATCTCCGTCGGAACATGTTTTTATAAGATAAAGCCAAATTACAAAAAACAACATGCTAATCACATGCCATTTGTCTTCTGAAGCTTCTTTCAAATATAAATATATTTATTTTTTACAATTACTCCAATGTTTTTAATTACTTTTAAATGAGCTTCAGAATGCATTGATTATGTCCTCACTGCATTAGTTTTAAATACAATGTTACTCTCAATGTATGTATTCTGGATCGTAGTTTGTATATTATTTTTATTAATGAACAGTTTCTAGGTTCTAGCCATAATGAAGAACTCTCCAGTATAGTGTTGGTTAACACTGCATTGTAGAGCCAACCTTGTATGTGCACATACTCGTACATACCCTTTTATCATTGAATCATGATCGAGAGTGGGAAAAAATCATCCACAAAGAACTCGCCAGCGCAACCAGTCACTTCAGTAGCTGGAATTTTCATATGAAATTTGGCTTTTCATTGAAGTGTACTGAAATATTCGCGGTGCATATGAGGGAGAGATTTTATTATAGACGCCCGAAAATTGATTATTCTTTTCGTGGAAAAAAACCGTGAACCGCACATAAGCCCAGACTTTTTTGAAGAGTTTTTTTTTTCTATCAGCTGTGGAATAAAATAATGTGTTTAAAAAATATTTATCAATTTTATTTTTAATATATATAATCGTGTATAATCGTGTCGGAAACAACAGGGTCAGATCCTGTCTGCCCAGAAGTGGGCGACGTCGATGGCGTTACTTCTGGCCATCATCAGGTCTTCCTGGGTGCAGCCACTCGGGCACAGCGCACACTCCAGAAGGTGTGACAGGGTCTGCTCCACGCCGCAGTCACATTCAGTCGGTCCGCTGTAAAACTGCCAGGCCCTCATTTGTGTCCTCGTCTTGCATAAAGTCTGTTAAGGGACCTCCATATATTCCACCCTTGGTCATGTCCAGGGGCTAGGTCCTCTTTCGGGGCAATCCAAGTATTCCCCTCAGTTGCGCTTCTCCACATGTTCAGCCGCAGGGTGGCCTCAGGTATCTCCAGTTCCGTTGTCGACTGTAGGAAACTTCTTCTTGATTTGAGCCGTGTAGATATCTTTTGGTACCCAAACATAGGGTGGAGTGCGTCGTGGGTTGCTTTGGTGAGTTTCTTCTTGGTAGTAACTTCTCGCCGTATGTTTGGTGGGGCAATGCCCGAGAGTTGATATAGCTTTGATATTGGGGTAGGTTTTAGGCACCCCGTAACCACCCGGCACGTTTCATTCAGAGCAATATCCACTTTCTTGGTATGGGCAGACCTCGCCCATACTGGCGCAGCATACTCGCCAGCAGAGAAACAGAGAGCTAGAGCACTTGTGCGGATCAGGTTTGGTTGGGCTCCCCACTTCGTACCTGCCACTTTTCGGAGTAGGTTGTTTCTGGTGGACACCTTTGCTTAACAGACTGACAGTGTTTCTGATAAGTGAGGTCCTATCCAGCTTGACCCCTAGGTATTTAGGTGTGTCGCAGTGCTCTAACACCAAGTCGTTCCAGGTAATGTGCAGCTTTCTCTTGGCAAGTCTGTTATTAAGATGAAAGGCGCAGACTTGGGTCTTGCTTGGGTTTGGCTGTAGTCGGTTTTGGTGGTAGTACGAAGAGAGGGTGGTGAGTGCGTTATTAAACTGGGTTTCTACTTCCTCGAAAGAGACCCCTTGTGCTGTGAGCGCCAAGTCATCTGCGTAGATGAAGGACCTGATATTGTTCAGTATTGGCTGGTCGTTTGTGTAGACATTGAAGAGTAAGGGCGCTAACACGCTTCCTTGAGGCAGTCCATTTTTGTTCGTGCGCCATCTGCTACGCTTACCTTCATGATCAACATAAAATCTACGGTTCTGTAGCATAGTTGCTATTACATTAGTAATAGTTGCATCATGGGTAATATTCTGTAGTTTAAGCAGAAGGGTTTTGTGGTGGACTGTGTCATAGGCAGCGGTTAGGTCTACAAAGGCTGCTCCCGTTATTTGTCTCTTCTCAAACCCATCTTCGATGTGTTGTGTGAGGTTCAGAATCTGTCCAGTGCATGATTTTCCAGGGCGGAAACCAGCTTGTTGTGGGATGAGAAGCGGGTCTATAAGGGGCGCTAGTCGGTTGAGAAGGATTCTCTCCAACAGCTTATACAAATGACAGAGCAAGGAGATTGGACGGAAATTCTTTGGGTTGTCTGGGCTTTTCCCGGGTTTAAGTATTGTGATTACTCTTGACTTCCTCCGTATTTTTGGTATATGTTGAGTACTGATACAATTATTTAAAAACATTTTTAATTAGAAGCATTTTTTTACACAAATTAGAATCCAATAAAAAGTATTCTTCAAAATATTTTGATTAAGTCGTACATTTTTTATGTTTGATAAAAAAATTTAATGCAGTATATGTTATTTATTTGTATTTAAGAGTGATAAAAATAAAAATTAATTTAAGTACATATTACTGTACATAATATTCATATAATTAAACACATTTTTTTATTTTTGCATTTCTAAAAGATCATGAAACACTTAACAATTATTCTATTAATATAAATTAGACAGGTATATGCAAACTACGTACTAATACAAACAAATAAAGTCCGTAGTGTAATTACGTATAATAAAATATAGCTAACGTTTAACTACTAAAGGATACATTCGACGAATTATTCCACGAAGACTGATCGATTCAAATTCTAATAATTTTATATGTTAAAGTAATTTCAATAAATTATATTCTTTAAGCCTACATCTTGCCTTTGAGATGTGTTCATACAAAAGAATTCTCGGAATTTCCTGGAGAGATCACGTCACGAACAATGAGGTTCTCAGCATAATCAAGGAGAATAAGCACCTAGTAAGAACCATCTCAGAGAGGCGAGCCCTATGAATCGGTCACATCATGCGCCACGATGGTCTTCTTTCACGACATTGTGGAAGAGATGTTTGAAGGTAGAAACTGTGGAGGGCGCCCTAGATAGGGAGTATTTGCAGCACGTGTTCGAGGACATGAGTTGTAGCTCTTATTCCGAGCTGAAGAGGACTGCAGAGGATCGATAGGAGCAGAGATCGAGATGCAAGATTTAGTTGCTGCAAACCAATCCACCGGATTGATACTACGAAGAAGAAGCCTTTTGGAGAGACCGAGAATGCGGTTTCAAGAGTGTCGACTCACAGAACTAAATGGTGTTAATTTGTGATGACACTATATTCCAGATATGGAATGGATATTGGAAGAAGTAACCCTTTGGGTTAACCTTTTTGAAAATACGGTGTCAAAATTATACGACCGTAGAGATTGAATTCGTCACTTCCTGTATTTAGTGATACTGCACATTGCAAACATCAACTGCACGACTTTGTAATAATTGCATTCAAGCCTCGCATACCGCCTGTTCGATATGCAGATCGTTCGTCCGTTGCAGAATTTGTATGCGTTTTAACTTCCGTTTTCAATATTCATGTCCAAAAAGGTTTAAATAAACTGTATGCTAAACGGCTACAATACATAATATATTAAACGGCAGATAATATACTATTAACTCGCATTGAATTATTCGCAGCTGACCGAAAGCATATAATTTTGCATACAGATCGTGGACGAATCGTTTTGCAGGCATGACATGCCTTTTCCAAAGTACGTTTATATTTTAGCAGGTGTAAATACATTTATTTCGATGATTTTTTATAAAAGTGAATAAATTTTAATAAACTAATTTTCACAAATCATTTAAGTAGAACAGTTTATATATAATATTAAAAGTATTAATGCTAATAATTCAAGCTTCATGTTATCAGGAGTATTTCGACACGAAAATGTCAAAAAGTGCACAATAATAAATTCTAAATATTAAACTATATTATATTAGTTGTTCGTTGAAGGTGTCTAACTTCTCATAGGTCTTTTTTATGTAAACACATACAGGAGAATACCGGCAGATGGTGATAATAATATTGAAGTCTCACCTGTGGAATTCTATGACGCTTACCATGGTGCATATGACTAAGCGCTGCATGAGTGTTGATCCGCCAACGTCATAGACTACAGCCCGAGATTCACGCATCATCCTTAATATTACAGGAATTTACTATAAATGCGTGGTCTTCACGAGACGACTTGCGTCTACCACCAATTTTAAATAATAGGCTTTGACTAGAATTTTACGGGTAAGAAATCAAATTCATACCAACTGGTGGTATTTTAGAGCTCTAAAATCGAAAAATCTTTAATTTTTTAAATCTCCATTAAGGATCGAACCCACGACCTTTGGCTTGCAAAGGAAACGCTTTGACCATTGAACTATAGCCGCCGGCAAGGTCTGAATGCCAATGAAAAATTTCTGAAGGTTTTTTTACATTTGTACATGTATTTCTGTCTCGCTCGTTTCCAAGCTTTTTATATAACTGTTACTTTATTATTTCGTTTATTGTATGTTCAATTTGCTACCAATTTTGGTCATATAATCACTGCAACAGACCGATTAGAATCTCGGTATGCAAACAAAATTTTCATTTAACTTAAGCAAACTTGTACGAAAAACGTATTGAACACGCTGAATGTACGAATATTCGTAAATTGTAGTCAATGGTCCGCCAAGACGAGGTCATAAAAACATACTTACATTTACTTATTGAACATTCAATTTGAAAATAAAATATTAAAAGATAAGCGCAATTCAATTTATTATTTACAAGACATGATAAATAAACTAGTTCTTTCAACAATCAACCACCAAGCCTAGTTGACTTAAGTCTGGTTCAATATTTTTCAATGTCACTACTCCACGTCTCTCGGTCTAATCCAAATTACATTTGGTATTACTTGACTCAGAGTCGATTGCACTACCGTACCAAGACTTACGCTGACTAGCTTTAAAAGGATATTCAAAACGAACAGTGAATTTCACTAAAGCAATTAAATTTAATATATATTTGGAAAAGTGTTCTAAATTTATATCCAGTGGTCAATCAAATTAATCATTAATTTTTCTTCTAAATATGAGCATAATAGTCTTGAAATTAACAACTGTATGATTTAAAATAATATTATGAGTTTCGTATTTTGTTTTATTTGTTCTACAAAAGCTATACTCTTTATCTGTATCAATCCTATGGATTGTTTTGTAGAATTACATTCATGTATCTTGATCTTCACTATCCTTCATCGTCTACACCTTTCTTTAGCTCAGCTTAATAGACTCAGTTATTTACTCTTCAACACGTATTGCAAGTATTCTCGTCTTTGTGATAAATAATACTTACGAAAGGACTATGATATTTTACTGAAGATTCATAAGAAAAATCGAAACGAGAAATAATGTCATTAGATAATGTAATCGGTATTTCTAGGTATTGAGTAAGTAACAGGAAACACCGGGGACACCTTTTTTGGAGAGAATAAAAAGCAATCGCATTTTATCTCGATCTTCGGCTATTTCGCTTTGTTTATTTGTTGCAAAAGCTCTTTAAAGTAAAAAATTTCACGGCAGCAAAGTTTCCATAATCTGCTGCGGATTATCGCGTCGCATGAATAAAATAAGTCGCGCAAGTTTATTTTCCATATTTTTTCCTTTGTTCGATCTTTGGCACTCTTCTTTCGCCGGATCGATTCGCCGGCGCTGAATGGCGCCAATCTACCTCTTAATGAATAAGTAATGCGGGACTTCAGGCAGCTGTTGGTCTTTCAGGCTTAACAGCGAAGGCTCTGGCGCCTGCTGCACACCCTTGCCCCATCCATCCTTAAGCCACCCCTTGCCCACCCGGCTGACAAAGTATTCACTTTACTTTGCGATTCAATTGTCGTGTACTCCACCGCCCCGTAACTTTTTATAAGGGATGGGTAAACGCCCGATTAGACACTGGACCCTTACAAAGCTCGAAAAAGCTCACTTTTAGAGCGGCTATATTTGACAGCCATTTATTAGCTTTATATAGTATCTGTGAAAGAACTTTTTATCAGCTGAAGCTTTTCATATGCGCTTTTTTATGATGCTTACCAAATATATATAATACCAATACAAAAGAGTTTTACAGTAGTTTTGGCTTCACAACAATATAATATAACTATAAGACAAGTGATTTTTATTTTTATTCTTACACATATTTACTAAATAATACTTACTGATTGATTTTAAAATGTATTGTTTTGCAATGCAGAAACAGTAGGTTACGTGAAAGATATATTCGATGCTTTTTATTCTATCCATTCATGTGAGTAAAAAACACAATTTGTCGCTTTTGCATGTTTTCTTTACGTCACTTTTTGGCAAGATCCTACCTTCAAGGTTCTTTCAGTCGAAAATGTTTTCCAAGAAAAATATTGTCTTTAAATCTATAAATTCTTTTACTATGAAAATAAAAACATGTGGAAAATATATCATTACACGAACTGATCGAGCTTAGAACAGAACACAGAACACGTTTTCAGCGTCCAGTTGCTCTGACTAACCGTTATAACCCATTGATCTCGAATATTCGTGCTCTTCTGAATGAGATTTTCTAGAAGAAAAAAAAAAAATATCTGTTATTTGTAAGGCAAAATGTATGCAAAATGTAAATGAACAAAATATTTAAAATATAAGGACAATAATTCAATGTAATGTTGTTAAAATGATTTGTATGTTTCTGCTGTTAATATTCAAATACTACAAGTTGCCCAGCACAAGTTGGCGTTATCCGTTTGCATCTATCGTATCTATCCAAGTCGTTATTATTCCAAGAATGATATCGCAAAGGGATCCCCGGTCAAGTTTGCGGCAAGCAAATCAATTTGAATTACACGGGCGGTGGTATTGTCGCGGTCTCTTGTTACAGCGGTGCTACAAAGCTCTCGACCAAACAACTTCTGCGCAAGTTGCGGCTCCCGCACTGGACCAAGTTATCGAAGGACATATCTGGGATTCAGAGCCGGTCCTTAAGCAAGCAGAGACCAATTGGAATATTTATCTAATATATATCAAATCAATTATTTTGTACATGCAATTTCACAATAAACATCATCTTACATAAACTTTCGCTGATCTGTTTAATAATGTATATTAAGTTTCTTTTTGTCACGATAAACATGATTTTGTAACATCGTGTCAATTAACTGATTCAGTGGGTGACGCAAGTGGCAATAGAACCACGCTAAAGACAGACTGAGCCATCGCTCGCAAAAAGATCGTGGTTCGAATCCCAGCGTTCGGTGTTAATTCTCCGATTCGACATACTTTCTATAATTATACTATGCTTATACACGTGGAGAATAAACTGATTCATTTACCGGACACCACGGTTTCGTCATCAGTTAAAGTTTCTTTATTTATTCTTGTATTTTTATAACGCGAAAAACTAACACATTATATAAACACAGTCGAAGAACTGACATATACTCGTAAGAAGACGCAATTTTACCTTGATTGAAGGTTTCATCATTTCTCAATGTGTATAAACTGCAACATAGTTGAACGTTTGTTATTTAAAATGTTGGTAATACTGCATTTTTGAATACAATTTTTTTATCGAGCTAATTTTGAAAACCAATCTGATTTACTAAACTGATAAGATAGGTATTTATTAGTTCACTTGAGTTTGGCTCTGTTAATTTTCGCAAGAGACTGCATATAATCTTCTCACTGTCTCACACGTGCTTATTCAAACAACAATAATTCCAGTACATCCATCTTACCGTCTTATCGATTCGAAAAGCCACTACTGGAACGGTTCGTTAAGAAGAAACATATATTGCATGTTAATTTAATACCCATGTTTCATGTTGCATTACTTCGAATACAATTTACATGCAAACATATTGTGATAAGTAAAACAATATTCATGTTCTTCTATGTTTAATGCTTGGTGATCAATTTCGTAAGCATGGTATTAGAATACAATATGCTCGTACACTGAGACCAAGGAATGTCACCAATCAAAAAACATTACTTCACTAAAATAGTTGAATAACTTAATTAAATGCTATTAGATAAATGAAAAAATGTTCTCTAGTCGACCCTGCTATAATATTTTTATAAAATCGTATTTTCATTAGCCTGATACTCCTGAGGCTTGAACTATTTAGTCTTTAAAAGGAGCACAACCTATAAAGCAACAAAAAAAGACCGTTATATGAAAAAAATGCTCTCTAGAAAAAAATCTTTACAGATAAAAAAGTTGCCTTTAAGAACTGTGGGTGACTGTTCTTCAAAAAAATAAACCAAAATTAAAAAAAAAAAATCCAATTTATTAACATTATTTAAAATAATATGATTATGTACTTGTTTTTTTCTACAATAATCATGACCATAACAATTTTTGGTAATAGTTTATATACAATTCATATTACTCCATATTAATCACAAACTTCATCATCTGGTACACAAGTAAATTCATAGCAATAAGAATATTATATAATATAAATCTCATTAATTGATCGAAGTAAAAAAGGTAGACGCTGGGATTCGAACCAAGTACCTTGAATGCTATTTTTCAATCATTTTGCGCAACTTGATGACCACTCAAAGTATTTACAAATATATTCTTACTCCTCAAAATTAAAAGTATTTTTTAAGCATCTTAAATTATTGCATTTAATTTATTTTAGCCAAATACTCCAAAGTCAATAACATAACATCATCAAATAAAACTCACTTCATACGTTTATAATAAGAAAAAATACACAATAGCTCATTTTTGTTAAAGTGTACACAAACAAGTATTTGGCCTAGCTAACGCCAAGTATATTTACTTAGGCATCACGGGCCTACTATGCTCACCGGTCACATAGACAAAAGTCTCCCCGACCGGCAAAAGCTCCCGTCTTTCCAAGGGCTCGATACAAAAACGTCAGGTGTTCCGGTCACACGCTGGAAAATAATTCCTACCCACTTATCCACTTACTGCTTCCTTATTTAATCCGACAATATGTTATTAGCCAACCTTTTTTCCTTATCTTCGCTTTTCATTTAATTATATCGTGAAACACACTTTATTTCATACAAATTACCTATATTCTTTTATCATCCAATCGATGTACAATTATTCTGAATTCACCGCCTACGTTTTTTTCTTGTATTCAATATTGCAAATATGCTATTATATCTTTTCATATCTTCTAATTAAGCTCAATTATAAAAATGTGTAATTGAGTGTGATTAGTACCATTTTACCCACTTCTTTGGCATATAACCATCACAAATTACCAGCACTCAGTTCTGAGGAATGCCAATATACATACATTCTTTCAAAACATCTCTGCATTTAAAGGTCTTCTTAGAAGCATTTATGGTTCCCGAGAGCCTTAAAGTATATGATAACTGTAGTATTCAAAGCATACTTTGAGTGATTAATTAATAAGAATTTTCAACACGATCGGACGATCAACCTGACTATTTTTAGTCCTGAACTATTCAGTTATAAAGGGCGGCACAACAAAATTATGGTAATAATTATAAAAAACGAGGATATTCAAAGAAAAACATAATTAGTAGATGCTACTCATAGCAGACACACACAAGGTGATGGTGAAGGAAAGTGTTGAAGTGGCTACACGAAGCTCGCAAATCGAGTTTTGGATAACCACCCGCAAGATACACTAACAACATTAAAAGAAAAGCGGTATGAGGTGTAATTCAAGGCTCAAATGGAATAAATGTTCATAAATTTGTATTAAGTAGGTATTTGTGTTTTTGGAGTACGTTTATTATCGCGTTACATATTTTTCAAATAGGACGATATTGAAAGATCAATTTTAAAATGATACCGTAACCGATCGTCATTACTTGCGCTGAATCACTCACTTTACAGCCGTTCTAATAAGTGGCCAATATTCGGTTGATCGCGTCACCCGCGCCGCCTAACGAATATTAATGATTCCTGAAAATATGTATGACATCCGATAATTAATCCATCAATCCCGCGAGATTGTACAAACATAATGAAATTGACACCCATTATTCGCCGCATCAGGGATGTCGACGGCGGAGTTCAATTGAATTAATTCTGATTAATGATTGTGGAGAGTCCTTCCACCTTTTCAACGCGAAGAAGTGGCCTTGATGAAGCAACATTTTTTATTAATTGAAAAAAAAACTGCGGGTAGCACTCTAGTATATGTATTTAATGATTCCATTGATTATATACTGAATTTAATTGGTTCACTTATTGTTTATTAATAATATCATTTCATTGTGTTAAACTGCCTTTTGTCAATTGAATTGCCTGCAGGTGGTAATGTATAACTTTATTTAATTATTTCTTCCGTCCATAGCTGTTTTATATCTTGTCGCTGAAAATACTACCTCTCAGTTATGTCGATTGCAATTGTCTACGTTTATTCCAAATACAATATTGGAGGCGTAAAAAAAAATCAGCTGTTATATCAGCAGAACATGACTATTTATGCCATAAAATTTAGTTAAATAGAACGACAAATATATTATACAAGTATTCAGCTTTATAAAATATATACTCAAATATATAAGTACAAAGTTTATTGTTTGCTTTAATAAAAATGAAACGTAATATAAAAAGAAAAGTGTTATACTGACTATACTGACATTACTGTGGACTTATATATCTTAAAAATATTTTACGCTTATTTCGGAATTTAAAAAGTCATGATGCAATTTAATAAATATGTTTAATTTTCATTTCCTTACATATATCAGCTGTCAAAGTTTTCATTGGTAATTAATATATCTACTTCAAGTTGTGGGAACTTCTGTCATAGATCATGACGTACGAGCTGTCTTGTTGTCAATTTATTTCTCCAGAAGTTTTCGTTCTGTATTTTGTTTTACTTGCACCAATAATTACGCATCTCTACTTTAGATCAAAATAATAATTCGACTTAATTTTTCAATGTCATAAAATTATTGATTGAATTTAAATCACTATTGTACTTGGTTGCTACGTGTAAGATTATATTTATATATTTAAAAAAATAATTAATTTAGGCTTAAGTGAAATAAGATATGAATAAATTTATGGATTGTTTAAGATCCTTAAAAATGTACACAACTTTAGTCTCTAATAGTCTTCAGTTAAATTGTATCAAAATATGCCCATCAAAAATATCGATGAAATCATGAATTTAAATTATGTTATTGCTCCCACCATTTTAGAGTTTATAAATTTCCAATTATAATATGATTACTTGTCTCTGGTCCGCGGTGGATTAAGTAATTATTGTCGAATATCCATTATTTTAATTAGTTTCATAACCAATTTACTATCAAACTTCAGATTAGTTATTAGTGACAATCATGATAGTAATAACCCTTGATTGCCACCATGAAACAATGTCAATTTATAGATTTTAGTACAGCAATTATTATATATTTTATAAAAAAAAAAAATTGTAATATTAATCTTAATTACTTAAATACATAGTATTATTTTCTCTGTCTTCAATGAATGTTAATGAATACATAATTTTTAATCTATATTTACACTTTTTATACGCTTTAAATAAAATTGATAGCTCATAAAATATTGCTTAATTCGATCATATAGTACATTCATCATTAAATTCATCACATTTTTAGACATTATATATTGTATAGCCACAAAACTAATAAATCTTACTTGACTAAACAGTTAAAGGCATAAAAGGGCCATGAAACTCAATAAAAAAATCTCCATTACGTAAAAAATAAAACGGTGTGTAATTTGGTATTTTTTTGCGTGAGGATGATGCTTCGTATCTGATAATAATTGCCTATTTTGTAACAATATTACGGCAAAAGCTCCGAAAGCTCAGGCCACAAAGGCTGCAAAAGGCGCTGACTTGCAGGATTTCTTGCAGCGGCCTCATAGCCTGCAGCAACCCGAGCCTACTGCCTTGTTAACACGTGACAGAGCTTTCTGCAAAAGATGAGTATCAACTCTACTACTGAAATATACACTTATAAAATTCTTTGACAGATTATCTTTATTTTTAGTCCACTTAACTTTAGAAGAAACCTCTAGCACTGTAATGATAGAATTATATTCATAATTTATTTATCTATACTAACGATACGTTAAATAAACAGATAATAATAAGACACAATGATTATAATAAGATTAGAAATTATAAAATCCATGCTTAATGTAATTAGAGATTTTTTACTTCCACTGTTTTATGGAAAGTCTTTCTAAGTCAACTAGAAATACTAAATTTATTTATGTGAATTAAGATAAAAAGCAGTTTTTAAGCCAACAAGATAAAAAACATAACTGGCAAGGTTAAACCAGAAATTATTTAAATTTCAGATCTTTCGCAATAAATAAGAGCACCTTATAACAATTTGAACTTATTCGAGGAACTAATTACGCATTTTCGTTAAATTACGATATTTTGTTATTAGTATAAGATCATCGTCACCAAAACGTATTTAGTAACGCTTAAGTATGAGGTTCTGACTTGAATTTGAAATATGTATTAAGGGATTTGCAGAGGTTCTCAATATGTTATATGTTTTCAATGGACAGTTCCCAATGACCTTTCAGAATGGCGTGAGCCTGGAGGCTTGAATAAAAAGCAGCTGTAGCTTATGCTCTCCTACAACATCCTTAATACACGTGGCATATGCATAAAGCATTAAATTTTTCATAAAAAAAATTTTTTACAGTGGATCGTTTTCCTAAATACACTGCCCAATTAATCACAGCTCTGCTCGGTCAGCTAATAGCGTAAGCACTGACTCATCACTTACCTCCTTCGCTGCCCGACCGACCTAATGAGAGGCCCAACGTCAATCCCCGAGTAAAGTATTCAGGTATATTATTTGCAGTGTTGTGATTTTCCTTCCCGGGTATAAGCAACTACTCGGCTTAGATCAATAACGAATAAATCACAATTGAAATCAGTCACGCATACCACCCCAGTATGCAAACCTTCAAACTTTTGACCTAACAATAGAGTTAAATACGAGTACCACACACATACATATATATTCGAAATTTAATGAGTCAATATCATATATATTTTACATACATCATCATCAGCCTTTATCCATCCGCTGTTGAACGTTATCCTCCCGCATGAGTCCCCATCCTCTTCGATCCTCGGCCTTCCGCATCCAGGTCACTACCGCTATTCTTCTTATGTCATCAGTCCATCTTGCAGGGTGTCGGCCAATGCTTCGTTTGCCAGTTCTTGGGCGTCATTCCAACACTTTGCTTCCCCATAATAGTTTACATACAATAATTTTTAAAACACTTTCTAGGATATGTTTAAATAATTAATATGTGAAATGACAATACAGTGAATATTTTTAAGTGGAAATTATTTGTGAAACTGAAGTTTTATAATATTTTCGAAAATCCTCATCACTTTAAGATTATCGTACATACAATTTATTTTAATAAACTGACAGTAGCTTTCAAAATGAAGCATATATTCACCATAGAAACAATACCATCGGTTTTCAAATGACAAGTCTTTTGATACGACAACAATTCTAACGCTCTTTAAGTCTCCAAAACAACCTCACAATAATGCACTCATTTTATTTAATTAAAAAAACAGACATTAGACAAAAATGCTAAAAAAGAATGCATGCATTTTTTTATTAAAAAAAAACTGTATTTCGTATCCAGGACATATATTTATACTCCACTGTCATAATAAAATAATATTTTCTTAAAATGTCCCACAAAGGATATGACTCTTTCATCATTTGACAAGACACATGACATTGATGCTTTTTTCGCTTTCTTCCTCCGTCTCAATTCTCGGTAATGCCACTCGTGATGAGATTATTACATTCCTCACAAAAGAAAATATTTATATAAATCAAAATAATCGTCGGCGAAAGATACACTGCTTTTTTTATTTATATCCTTCGAAGCAGACCTGGATGAACGGCCGCTGGTAATAAGAGGAAAGTGGTGTCAAGCGATCTCACATGGCTAGGTAGCGAGGGAGGCAGCCAGGCCAGGATGAGCTTTTCTTTAAGATTTAATACATTAAACATTAGTCAAATAGCTACAAAACCTACCATAAAGTTTAAAAATTGGAAAAATCAAATAAATGTTTAAAGCTTGAATATACGCAGGATATAATAATAAATAAATAAAATATTACAAGGTAAATACAACACCACATTACTCTTAAATTACTAGAGATGAACAACCATTTGGCATAATATCAGCTTGATTATTATAATTAATTTAGTATTGAGCCATAGATTGGTACACTTTGGTCATATGAATAATCACAATTGTTAAAAATGACAACCTCAATTGATTCAACCCTAAGTGATAAGTGATGATTTGAAGAAAAACTAGGATTTTATTAAAACAAAGTTACATTGTATATCTTCAATATTGAAAATAAATAAATAAAATAACGATCAAATTAAAAAAAACACTTCATTACAATTATTAACTATTCAATAGATTACACATTTTTTTTATGTAAACGCATGCGGGAGAGCACACCCGGTCAATACCAGTGCACTCTATGACGCTCAGCCAGGGAGGCTGGACGCTGCATGCGGGAAATTGTGCTGTCAAAATAGGTAAATGTACATTGAAATAAATATTGAACTTGCTTGTGGGCGGCGAAGTAAGATATTAATTTAAAAAAGAGATTTTTGAGCTCGTATTGATTAAATTTCAAACTTAATTTTAATCATTACTTGTGTTCACATTAGCTCAGTATATAATAATTAATCTTGATAACTTTAATTGAAGTTTGAAGTGTTAATGTACTTGTATTGCACGCAACTTTTCTAAATAAAGTAATTAAATATAGTAATTTTTAAATCCATCAAATTTTGATGATATTTTTTTCTTGCTCTCGTAAGGCTTTCGATGCGTCCCTGGCTTTCAATGGGCGGAGGTGGTTATCCATACACACTCCCTAAAGGGAGGGAAAGCTCTGAGGGTGATGTCAGTAGAGGAATGTGCACTTTTATCCAATAAATTTTACAGGAGGAAAGTATTTAAAAGCCGCTGGATATTGTGGAATGAGGAATCCAAAAGGTGCGTGAAATTTCTCAGTTTATTAAATAAAAATTAAATCTCAAAGGAATTTTATTTCAGTTATTTTTAACATGGGTTCCCGCTCACATCCTTTGACTTTGTACACATGTGTTAATTTATTTGATACGTTTTCATAAATAAAACAAATCCATACAGTAGATATATACAAATTTATAAAAAAAAAATCGAAACATGTATTATTGTATTTTTAAAACTGTCAACGGTTCAAAAACAATTTTTTTAAACACTTACGTGAAATTTATTTACGATTTCATTGTTCTAAGATATTTTTTTGTTTTTCTTTCTCGTCTGTCTCTTTAATTATATCTTATTTTATTTTAATAACTTTATTAAATAAATAAATTCTTGAAAAACATATAACAGATTGAACCGTAAAAAATATGCTTATGATTTGAATTTTAAAGACACTAGTAGACTTTAAAGAGGTTGATATTAATTATGATATTTTTTAATAGTGCTGGTTGTTGGTGATTTCTTATCAGTTTTTATTTCATGAGGATTCCAGCTCAATACTGTGCCAACACAGAAAAGTATTATTTTAAATACGACTTACTTTAACAATAAAATATGTTTTTTTTTCATTGCATATTTTATGATAATATTGCCAACATGTCACTTGAAGCTACGAAAATAATCGTTTCTCCAAACGTTGAATGTGCGTATGAGTATTTCGCGGATGATTTTTTTCTCTCATATTGGATTTATTTTTCCTAAAAAACCCCGCAACGCAATATAATATACACGTTGACTGGGACACCATTGAAGACGCCTTGACAGTGAAGCCTACCACTCTGAAGGAAATAGCCGAAAGGCTAACGCGCTATACTATGATGTGAGACAAAGCGGGATCAGATGATGACAAAACTGATTTTTTTTTATGTCTTAATCAAATATATTTTATTACTTCTGTTGAAGTAAGGCTGATTGATCTACTGCTTAAATTTGAGAGTTTTATGATCCTGATTGAACAAATATTATTAATTGTTTGGTTTTCCATGAATTAACTGTCTTTTGTGTATTAAAGTAATAATATTTAATGACAAAATTAGTTTTTTTAGTTTGAATTTTTTTCTTATAAATAAATACGCACAATTTAAGTTATTTATCCAACAGAAGTATTCGAGGACATGAATTGTAGTGCTTATGCTGAGCTGAAAAGGATTGTGGAGGACCGAGAGGAATGGAGATCGAGATGCAAGATTCTGTTGCTGCAAACCAATCCACCGGATTGATACTACGAAAAGATCCAACAGAAATAAATAAGAAATTAGTTTTTAATTGTCTTAAGCAAATATTATATTTTTGATGATTTGAATGAAACGTTATTTCTAGATGTTACATTGTGATATTTACAGACCTTTATTCTAAATAAAATGATCAACCATTTTCTAAAAATTCAAAGCCTAGAAATTTACTATGAGATTATCACATTACCACTGATGGTATTTCTTAAATATATACGATTTCATATAAAAAAATGAAATTTGTTAGGGGTGAGTTCTATGTTAAACCCCGTCTGAGGGAGGGGGGTAGATCTATACCCTCTCCCTTGTCGCACATGCGACTGCCATATGCACTACAGTTACACTTAGACGTACTAACGTAAGCCTTCTTTGTGATGCTACGTGTACGTTACGTTTTTTTTTGAGACGCGTCATTTCACGAAATTTCACGTATACACGAGTATTTTTTAATTCTAGTTTCTCCTGATAAACAGCTTTAAAAAACACTTTGTGTAAAAAAATATTAAGTATATATAAAAAACATAAAAGTAACTAAATTGATCATTCTAGAATACCATAAAATATTTTTAAAAATACAGCCTTTCAACTTAGTATGTAGCAAACTCGTATTGTACATAAATTAGTGGAAAAACTACACTATCCTTTCTTAATTTCATAAATTCCAAATAATATAGTGTCGATATTATCATACATAAAGTCTTCTCGTTTATACAAAAGTGTGTAAGACCCTATTAATATCTTCTAAATATATGAGTAGTTTATGATACAAAAATAATCTTTGAAAAATACCTGATCATTAAAAGAAATGTCATGAAGGTCTGATTGGGATTTGTTAAAACGAAATATTTTATTATTCTTTTTCATAAAAAAAAATTTTAGTATTTTAATGACGACATAAATTATCTTTTTAAGAAACATGAAAGAACATCATTAATCTAGATAATCGGAATAAGACTGTATCCAAATAATTTTCCTCTCGAAAAAATTGTTTCAGAGTATTAATATCCAGCGCTGACCCAAATTTTATCGTTCGTTTAAAATAATTAATTAATCAGCCGAAAAGTGATGTAATTTCCTCGAGACTTCACTTCCACCATAAAACTGTCGAGATATATTTATTACTTCGGTACAATGAGATTAGCTGAAGGCTTTTCGCCCAGTAGCCATGGCGACGAAGGAAGATTTCTTTTATCCCTCGCGAAACTCGACCCCGCATTTCTTAGCGTTCGGTTAAGTAAAATGTCTCGGAGGGGAACACTGTAATGTCTGCCATATGGACCAGTGCGAAGGCTTGTGGAGGCACGTGCTGCCAACATTCACAACTGATTTTTTTAATTCTTTAAATCCAACCATTTATTCAATAATAAAAATATGAGGACTCTTAAGAAATCAGCACCTATGATTTATTAATAGTATAATTTTTTTTATTTGCCACACACAATATTCATCTTAAAGTGGTGTGGTAAGCAAATCTAAAAAATAAAAATAAATGTATTTATTGTCACTAAATATGTAACTATCGTTATCTATATATTTGTTAAATAAAAAAAAAAATGTATTATCATTTTCAACCGATACAACTAAACGCGAAATAAATGGATATGAACTGTTGTGTACATAAAGGGATCGTTTTTTTTTATCATTGAGTGTCTACATGAGATTTAGTTTGTTTGTAGAAGGAAATAAATATGCTTAAATAGTTTTCTGAAGTCAACCCGTATTGTTTTTGTAAATTTTGAGTAACTTTATTTCTTCAGTTTCGCAGTATCTTTTTTTTCTTTATACGAATACATACTTCCTGTTTCATTTATACTTTTTCATAACATATATCTCTTTTATATCTAATTTAAATGTGCTGCAGAGCTTTCACATGATTTTAATCTAAAAAATAAAAAATTAGGTGTACCTTTTTGCTTTTTATTCGTATTATTCAATTTTTTTCATTATTCAATTAAAAAAGTATTTGATTCAAATTAAATATACATAAAAATACTTATTTGGTTTTTAAAACAACGATTCTTTGAAATTTTCTGGAATTCTTAAAAATGACCATTCGTGAAAATAAATGGATGGTATACTCTTTTCCAACATACAATTATTATTATTTCTTAATTTGCATGAAGTTTGTACATAACGATCCTCATATCATTCATAATATAGTAATTATTAATAATACTGCATACCTTACTAAGCACTTCCTGCAAACTTTCCAGATTTATTTGTCTTCATTTGCATATTTGTCAAATAATTATATTCCAATGTATATGCTGAAAAAAGAAACATGCTCTTCTTTGTTCTCTACTTTATATTTTATTACACAATTGGCAACATAGCTGTAGACTGGATTGGTAGTTGCTGTACTTCCCCCCAGCATGTGAATGTCGACGAAGACAGTTAACAATGTAAAGTACCAGTCCTGAAAACTATAAATCTGTAATACCGCTCAAAGGCAATCATTGTGCTGCTAATACAAAGGAAAAGGCTTTGAGGCTTAAAAATTTCCTACAATTTTCACATAAAATTTTAGTCTTTTTGTGCCTCATATTTGTGATCAAAAAGGCAGTACAATTTATTGATAAATATTATATATATATATATATACGTTTTATATATTACATAATTACAATGGTTACTATTTTGCCTTTTTTATATTATCTATTTGTCATCTGAATATAACATTGTTGTATTTACTCCCCATTTTATTTTATTTTTTTTTGGCATTTCACTGTTATCTATTTTACTTTCATACTTTTGTCTCTATACTGTATTATACAACCTTATTTTTTCTTAGATTTGTACAATATTCACATTATTTAATTTATTTTCTATTTTTTATCTATGCATAATGTTTTTATGTTTGTACTGTACTTCATAAACTTGGAACATTTGTTTTGTTGAAATAAATAAATAAATATAAATAATTAACTACTCATTAATAATCATTCAATTTTCGAATCAATATTTTTTTATTTTTAGAATAAATTCCTTTTTATATGGTGTATGCCCTTAAATAATACGAAAACTCAATTTTTGGTGACTTTTTCAAAAAATACTACACATTTAAGTATAAAGTCTGTAAAATTGATGTAGTAATAAACTTTTGTGCAATTTCCTTGTATCTCGACTTGAAGGGTTTTTTATAAATATACACCCAATGTGCTCAACAGGGCTTCGAAATTCAAAGTTAACTTTAAATCTTCGTCTAATTAGAAATCATTACGTAGTACGTTTGTGCACATTGAAACTGAAGAAGCTTTCATAGATCGCGAAACTGCAGTCTTACATCAAAAGAAACAGAACTCAATGTGATCCATATTAAAATAAGGTATGAAATTCTTGTCTTTTCAATATCGGCTTAGTTGACGAAAATTAAGAACAGAATTTTTAAAATCATTTTTTTCACAAAAAAATCACAATACATATATTAATGTTAACACATGGTACAAACTTTTTTTGTTAAAGAGGAGGTGTCTGAAAAATATTTTCAGTACAGAATATTTGTAATATGATAAAGATCACATTTCTTCTAGAATGATGAATATAATGTTAATAAAATTGTGATAAAATAGCGTAATAAAATGAGAAAAAATCCATTTCCAATATGGTCTTTTTTTTAATCAAAATACGCGTTTTGAAAAATCGCATTCTCTTTTTAGGTATGAGTTTCGCTCGGCTGACTTTTTTATTGAAAGTCTGAGCAATATTAACATTTTCAATCCTTTTTAATACTTTCGTATTGTGGAGGACTATATTAAAATTTGTAATCCAGCTTTTGGGATAAGCTCGTAGCCGCAGCTTCAATTTCACGTCGGGGAAAGCTTCACGAAATGTCTACCATTTACCCTCAGCCTTGTAGCCCGAGCACAAATAATATTCAAAATAGAATCTGTTTTACATTATTTCATACCCTTTCATAAATAATATCTGCCCTTTTTATGTCACGCTTGTCTCTCTTGCACAAGGCTAGATACACATTTTTTTGCTAGCACAATCGTGTCATTTACATTTTTGATGGCGAGAATATACCAATACAATCGTATTTTTCAATTAATTAAAAATGCACACAAACATCTAGAATGATCTTTTACGAGTACACGAGTATATTAACAAAATTTTGTGTTGTTTTCTTGATGTCTTTCCAGTTTGAGTGAATGTTTGAGAATACAAATAAATCATACGTAACGTTACGAAGAAAAATAATAAAACCAGTGTAATCCTAAAATCATTTCATTTTATACAAAAATATTTTTCAACTTAAACGTATTTACAAATAAATAATGCAATATTTGGAGTTCATTATCAATCGCGGATGCATATCTTATAATAATTTTGATGCCATTAAAATCGATAAAATTTGTACACAATTCGTCTGAAAATAATTAATTTTGCATAAATATACCAAATTGGTAATGTTTCATGCTAACAGGACATCCGTTTTTTAAAAGTGGATAATATGTTACTCTGTAGTCGCCAGTTGTTCTAATTACTCATTCAAATTAAAACTAATAAAGACGTCACGTTCCAACAGTTCGTGATTCGCGGGCCACCTATGTGACAAAAAACACGCCACAACTATTTGCTGTATACGGTGTTTCAAAACAACAATAATCTTACTCCTAAAGCAAGACAAAGCTTAACAAGAGCATTTACTTGTATAAAGCTCTATCCTCTATATATATTTTCTCGTAGAAGATGGCAGCTACCCTTGTATCGGACACAGAAATTACCTGTTGTATAAGAATTATTAATTTCAAATAAGAGCAATGTGTCTGTAAAAATGTTATTCTAAGCGTCTGCTTTCCAATATATGAAATACAGATGTTTCAGTTGGTTCAATAACCTTATTTTATCACTACTGTCATAAATATTGCTCTCCGAAACTTTATCAATTTCATCAACGTCAAACTTGTGGAATCCTTTCCAAGCATCCTTACACTATTGATATACTTTGAATCTGATATACTTTGACTCGAATATGAACATCTTAAAGAAGAAGATAATGCAACACTTGGTTTTCCTTTATCACAATACACACATAATCATCAGACATCCTTTTCACATACAGCATTCAGCCAACCCAACGTCTACAGCTGATCAAAATCGATTAATGCTTTCCTATGAATGAATAAGTGAAAATTATTCTTAAAATTCAAACAAATTATTTGATTTAAAAAAAAAACCTTTATTTTGGTAATGATTTCTGTAATTTGAATTCTCTATATAATATTATTTGTTTAAAATTCTCTCTTAATACACAAAATCCTGACGTAACTTGCACAATGGTCATTTTTCGCAAAATACTTGAGAGCTTCCCATCTGTCAATCGTCCCAGGACGTAGAACTTTTTTTTGAAGACCCTGTGAGTATCGGTAAGAGTATTCACGCCAGTGTTTGTCCGTCAAGATGTCTGATAGCGGACCCACACGACGAGCAGCCTTCCTGCCGGCGCGCGTGTGATCGTGCTCACAACAGATTCCTGGTGAACGTGATGCGCCTAAGCGATCGTCGTCTGACCAGCAGACACCTTGAAAGGAGCCGAGACGCTCACGGACAATGAGACCCTCAAGTACATCCAAAACAACATCCACTGTCAAGGTTGCTTGTCGCACCCACAGCGAAAAAGGTGCGAGTGTTTTTCATTATAATAATAGTTTAACAAGAAAGTTTCTTTAGTTTATTTATCTTCGTATATGTAACTAACTATTAATATTTTTATTAAAAATATTTTTACTATATACTGCCGCCACAAAGGTATGTATGATGTTATAAATACCTTGTTCCGAAATTCACTGCAAATGAAAGTTTCCCTAGTAACATACTAGGTCATACTCGGCTTGTAATTTACTTTTATTATCATGGTCGTTCAACATCTGAAACATATTACTACTACAAACGGTCACCATTTAGCCGGCGGGTAAAGCTCAATGGTCAAAGCGTTTGCTTTGCAAGCCGAAGGTCGTGGGTTCAATCCCGACGGAGATTAATTTATTTTTATTTTTAATCGATTTCTGAGCTTTTAAATACCCCGGTTGGTGTGAATTTGATCCCTCATCCGTAAAATACCAGTCATAGTCCATTGATCGAAATTGGTGGTAGACGAAAGTCGTCCCGAGAAGACCACCCATTCTTAGTAAATTCCAGTAATAATAAGGGATGATGCGTGAATCTCGGGCTGTGGTCTATGAACGTTGGCGGATCAACACTCCACACGCAGCGTTTAGCCATATGCACCGTGGTAAGCGTCATAGAATTCCACCGATGAGACTTTAGCATCACTATCACCATCTGTCGGTATTCTCCTGTATGTGTTTACATAAAAATAAAAAAACAGTAATTATAAGTTATGTAATCTGTTCATACCTTGTGTCAAGACATCTCAGTATTCAAAAACTTATCTAAGAACATGTATGGTATACATTCACATCCAAAACTTCCCTTCTGTATTCTAATGTCTAATTTTAATTACTATCTAATTATTTTATTCAAATGATTTGCAGCTAAAAATATCTGAGTCATCATTTTAAAAATGATTTACTAATTGGAATAACGAGATGAAAAAGTGGACAAAGAGTCTTCCATAGTTCATTCAGATACAAATGAGAACTCGGCTGATATATGTCTTGCAAGACGTCCAGAACTATACATAGAATTTAATGGATGAAGCTTCAGAAAGGAAACCCATCCTAGAATAAGACGAAGACCATGGCAGCTAAAAATACTGTGGCGGTATTTTATCATGAATTGGTGAAGTTTACCTGTATGTATTAAAAATGAAGATTATTGCATGTTTGGTCTCTCAATATTCATTAAAAATAAAAAATCTAAAAAAATAAGACAAAAATTTTGGAGACGTCAACTATGATATTATATTGGTATGTTTATAAAGATTCCACAGAGAACTTTCGTGAATTCTACGCAGGTTGGGTTTCTATTCAGCGAAAGCTTATTCAAATGAATCTCATACATTCTTTATGACATCAAAAAAAAGCTCCAAAATTGTATTACTCTTTAGTATATTCTTTCTTGTTGCCGTAAGAGGCTAAGAAGTTACGCTATGATTGTAAGCTTGAAGCTTTACATACAAATCCAATGTTCACGACTGTTTTCATTCGAAATGTGTAACGGAGAAGAAATAATAGAACCTTTGCTTTAGAATTTGCGTTTGAATGAACAATAAACGGAATAGGATTTCAGAATAGTGCCGTTCTATACATTTTTATTTTTTCATTATTTTGAACTCGAAATTATTTTGCTGTTATAAAAATACCAATTGTATAATGCGATGTAGAATACATACTTTCTTTAAAATAAAAGTACATATAAATTAAATGATATTTTAGCACTGTGACACAGTCAAAGATTTATTTCCGATTATTGTATTTCAATAAAAAAATAAAAAATTGAACTTACTGAAATTAAAATTATAAAGTATAAAATGGCAGATATCGTAAAACAACGCTCTTTATTGTTTTTAAAATAACTAAATTATGAGGGACTATAATATTATTCAAAGACTTAAAAGGCTATGATGTAACAGCGCTTCTTGTTCAATTACCAAAGTTAAGCAATAACTTACATGGATTGTACTCAAATAGATCACTTTCTGGTGTTCACTTTGTGTCATTATTTTAGATGAGTCGTATTAATCACCTGATTTGTTTAACAATCATTTCAATTACATTCAAAATACGGATTTACGAATGCACAAATATGTATAGAATACTATAGCTGCCTTCATTTCAAACCAAGGATTTCCACCCTCAAGACTTTGGAAACCATACGTTTTATATACCTTGGAGAAGATCAAAGTTTCGAGTGTAGAGATGATTTGAAAAGAGAAAATAAATACATCAAAAATTACATCTTTGTAGTATCAATCCGGTGGATTGGTTTGCAGCAACAGAATCTTACATCTCGATCTCCACTCCTCTCGGTCCTCCACAATCCTCTTCAGCTCAGCATAAGAGCTACAATTCAAGCCCTCGAACACTTGCTGCAAATACTCCCGTCTAGGGCGCCCTCTTCAGTTTCTACCTTGAACCTTTCACCTCCACAATTTCGTGAAGAAGACCATCGTCGCGCATGATGCGACCGATCCATCGAGCTTGCCTCTCTGAGATGGTTCTTACTAGGATCTTCATCTTTGATTATCCTGAGAACTTCATTGTTCGTGACGTGGTCTCTCCAGGAAATTCCGAAAATTCTTCTGTATGACCACATCTCAAAAACCTCTAGTCTCTTGTATCACTTTCAGATAAGCACCGTGTCTCACAGCCGTACATCAAGGTGATAAAATAACTGTATAGAGGCAATTCGTTGCAATCATGCATTCTAGCTATGCATTAGAATGAAACTCATATTAAAAATAAATACAATATAATAAAAGTGTATTAGAGGACATTCAAATAACTTCTTAGGTTTTCCCGGCCAGATTTGATATCGTGGCTTTTAAGTTGAGCCGTTTGGGCTAAACCCAAAAGCCACAATATCTAGAGGACATTCGTGTATCATCAAAGACACAAAGAAGAGAATAAATTCCAGTTCAAATAGACCCCAGACTGTTCCTAACAGTCTTGATTATGTATAAATAAATATTTTTAAAATGTTAACATTAGTAAAATGTAATGATATAAAAAATGAGTAATTTAACTCAAACAATGTTATTGGATATTTCAACGAAACAATTAAAATTGAACTAATTGGGTTTTGTTTCACATTTATTCCAAACAAATTATGTCAATTGTGTAACTAAATATCACTACATTCATAGAAATATTACTTTCAATTGCTTTATAAAACGGTTCAGAGCTTTTGTAATTAAGTACATAGCTCCCGGGCAGCTTAACAGGCCATAATGGTACCCGTACGATTGCGGTAATTGCAAGAGCGACGTGTAAATATGCGTCTTCGATTACTGCGCCATAAAAGTTTATGGTCCCGGTAGTTAATTGCTGGAGCGAAGCCTTCTCAGGGCTCTTTCCTCCGGCGCTGACAGTCACGTGCATTAACGTTTTCAGGAAAGAATTAATTCGGAACGTTAAAAAGTTCCGTGATCACGAATGATACTAAAAATATAATTTATATTCGCGTAACTTTTAGCGTTAAATTGAGAGATGCTATTTTGTGATTTTAACGTTTTCCTTGTTAATTAATGTGTATTTTATTTAATCTAACCTTTTTTGTTGAAAATATTTTATTAGCTCTTCACTCTGAAAGACGAAATATATTGTTATACATTTTTTCGCAAATACCACTTGATAAACATTTTGGTTAAATATATTATAAATGAAAATATTTATTTACTTTATTTTACCTCATTTTTGCCTGTAGAAAACTGACGATGCTGTCATTGAAAGCGAAACTGTAGTATTCCAGTTTTCAGTAAGCAGAGTTCTACGTGAATGATAGCAAAATTGAGTTCAAAACAAAGTTCAACAATATTGATAAATACTGTTGAACAGTCAAACAGTATTGATTAATTATACTTAAAAGCTAAACAGCATAAGTAAATACTGTTTAACTATTTTACTATTTTAAATTGATCTCAAAGTTAATATTTACAATATTTTATATTTATTAACGGTACAAATCTGTATGATTTACATGAAAACAAGATATTTTCATGCTTTAATTGTACATTTGAGATGAATTACAAAGTAAATAATCTAAAAAATAAGTTATTATTCATCAAATACGTATTGAAAACGTTCACCATTTCGACATACACGCAATAAAAATCGTGCACCAACGTCCAAAAATTGCTTTTAATATACAAATTAAAATAAAAGACCAAGGGAAGCCATTGAAATTAAAACACATCCCATCAACATCAACAGGGATGACGGCTTGATTCTGAAAACAGCATGGCTTCCACCTATAGCACATACTCTAAAACCTGTACAGACAAGCAAGGACGACCACAGTCCGACATGACGTTCGTGGATGCACAATTCTTAGAAACATACCTACCGTATTCTTTGAACATACCTACCGTAATCTTAAAACATACCTACGATTCTCCGGAATGAATCTTGAGTTGCCATGGAGATATAAATCAATAACGCTCATACAAAAATACAAAATCTGAATAAACCAACTCAAAACTAAATAAATTATTAATCCTAAAGAAGACCCCTGCAATGGCGGTCGAAATCTTGGTTGAAAGAAGTTCGCCACACACGGCTCAACCCAAAAACCACAATATGAAAAGAGCAATGTTTTCCAATAACATTTTGAACAATTACATTACAATGCAAATGAAAGTTGACCAGTGTTCACAAGTTGTGCAGGAAATTCAGTTGTTACAGTGCTGAAAAATGGCTTAAACGGCGCGATTATTTACCAAAATTGAAACATGCGGAGGCCGCTTTCAGTCTTGGCTGAAAACCAACTTCCTTAGTTCATTAAGCGATTCATAATCGTGCCGCAGCCTGTTCCGTGAAAGCCTACACGCGACGGGGAACATAAAATAAAGCCTCCGGCCAAATATCGCAGCCTTTCTTTCGGGGAGGCATCGGTTTATTATCACGTCTGAAATTTTCCGTTGGGAAATTTTCTGTTTCGCCATTAATCCAATACAGCATGTGGATCGGACGTGAAAGTATATTGCAAACTACAGAAAAGCAAACGTCTTGAAAATTGATATAGTTGATCACTTACTACACAATCATACGCTCAACTGCGAAATTGGTTAAAAAAAACACGCATTGATTTTTTTAAATCTTTTTAACGTATTAATATATTAAAAAAAAAGTTATTCCAACATAATTAATAATTCTTTAAAACTAAAAATAAAAAGTTATGGCTCTACAAGCTAAGAATATTTTTTGGCTTAATTATATATTATTTTGTCAATTATATATTTCAATTATAATTTTAACAATTTAACATTGACAGTGTTTGTAATTGAGATTAAAAAGTTATAGCTCTGTATTTACTTGAAGTTTTTTCTATAGATGTATTAATATAAATATTTGTTAAATTTTATCACTTTTTATCATATTTGATATATTGTATTATTTATTGGAGGCCATTCACGAAGTTATGGCCAATCATCATCATCAGCCTGTGTCCGTCCACTGTTGAACGTAGGCCTCCCGCATGAGTCTCCATCCTCTTCGATCCTCCGCCTTCCGAATCCAGGTCACTGCCGATATTCTTCTTATATCGTCAGTCCATCTTGTAGGGGGTCGGCCATTGCTTCGTTTGCCAGTTCTTGAGCGCCATTCCAATATTTTTCTTCCCCATCGACCGTCTTCTCTTCGACAGATATGTCCTGCCCATTGCCACTTGAGTGTGCTTATTTGTTGGGTACCATCCACTACTTCGTTTCGAGTTCTTCTGCGTATTTCCTCATTTCGGATTCTATCTTTTAGCGACACTCCGAGCATGGATCTCTCCATAGTACGCTGGGTGACTTTTATTTAATGGGTAAGACTTCCTGTCAGATTCCACGTCTCTGTGCCATAAGTTAATACAGGGAGGATGCATTGGTTAAACGCCTTAGTTTTAAGACATATCGAAATTTTCGCTTTAAAAATGTACTTAAGTTTTTCAAATGCTGCCCATGGTTATGGCCAATAAAAAATAAAAAAATATATTTAATCTGCAATCTTTTTATTAAAATATCAGTTCAGTATCATACAAGGCTTACATACATTTATTCAAGCTATGAATTGGTGCTAAAAAATATTTATTTTAGCTGGCCATGCAAGCGCATCATCCTGAAAACACATAATTTACTTAAGAATTAGCGAACAGTGTTTTCAGCGCGAGGCAGACGCCGCTTCGGTCCCGCAATCAGTGCCTGATCAAGCCAACTGAGAATCTCTACAACAGGGCTAAACATTTTAAAATAAATTTTCACGTTGTAAATATGAACGGACAAGCGAATTAACTGTAATATAATTGTTCAAAACGTTATTTTAAACATCGCTGTGTAGTATTTAACATTCTAAAGTCTTTAAAGTAATTGTTATAAGCTGACACTCTATGTGAATTGAGGGGATCAAGGTCCAAAAACGGTATCGAGGAATGTGCAGTGTATGACATTCAATGTATTAATATAACTTTTATAACTGCATACTCATGCTGTAAATTAGGGTATAAAAAGGGGTCTCGTATTAAATAAATTAGCATCAACTCAACTCCGGTCTTTGGACTTGTTATTTCGGCATCACCATTTAGGTGAAGCTGTAATTTTTGGACCACTACCTCGGTTCCGGAACATACTTTTTGTTCAAAACTAAAAGAATAAAGTGATTTTTATTAATACGACTGTCGTTGGCTTGGAGCTGAAAAACAGTTTAGAGGTTAGTTACTTACTGATCTTATACACCCTCAAAAACCCAATAAAATTGGTTTTGCTTTCAATCTTACTAGTTTTCAATTGGCTGGAGCTCCCAAATTAAGAAAATAGGATTAAAGACTTCAATCGTGCTTTTGACAAATATGTGGAAGCAAGAATCATTTTAAAAATAAGTTACTAAATTAAACAATAAATATAACTAAAGGATAAGCAAAATAGAATATTTAAATTATTACAAGTGGAAAGAACCTGTACACATAACGGAAAAAAATATTGTAAGATTTTTTTATTTTTTAGTAGTTTTGCAATTATTATGGTTTTACCCAAGTAAGTAAAAGAGAAGTCAACAGTCGAATACACCAAGCAAGGCTAGCTTTCAATAAAAAAGCCAAAATTCTTGAGTCAAAGAATATTTCTTTAGGGCTCCGCAAGCAACTTGCCAAAACACTTGTTTGGGGCATCTTAATGTACGGCTGTGAGACATGGTGCTTATCTGAAAGTGATAAAAAAGACAAGAGGTCTTTGAGATGTGGTCGTACAGGAGAATTCTCGGAATTTCCTGGAGAGACCACGTCACGAACAATGAGGTTCTCAGAATAATCAAGGAAGATAGGCAACTAATAAGAACCATCTAAGAGAGGCAAGCCCGATGGATTAGTCACATCATGCGCCACGATGGTCTTCTTCACGATATTTTGGAGGGGATGGTTGAAGGTAGAAACTGTACAGGGCGCCCTAGACGGGAGTTTTTGCAGCAAGTATTCGAGGACATGAATTGTAGCGCTTATGCTGAGCTAAAAGGGTTGCGGAGGACCGAGAGGAATGGAGATCGAGATGCAAGATTCTGTTGCTGCAAACCAATCCACCGGATTGATACTACGAAGAAGACCCAAGTAAAATTAATTTTCTATGAAGCGCAAGAAATTTAAAAGAAATTTAATTTTATATATATACTTAAGGTAGAAAAAAAATTGTGGGCCGACTTTTGTCCGCGGCCTTAGTTTCCTGATTCATGTACTAGAGAACGTGCTGGCCGGCACGACGATACAATCTGGTCGTGTTTGTTGTTCGCTGGGCCGGTTCTCGCTTGGCCCCGAGCCACGGCCCCCGATTGTTGACTGCTGGCTACGTGCAACGCCATACAGCAATAACCAGCTGAAACACTGCTGAAATTCTTTTCAGCACTACTTGCAAAAATACTGTTTTCCTCATTTTAGAAGAAAAAAAATTAATTTTGACAACACGTCTTAAGCTGATGTTAAGTTGAATAAATAAAATGTTGTTCCTATTTTGGATAATACTTTCTGATTTTATTAAAGTAAAAATGATATTTTCAAAATATCCAAAAAAAGTTAAATTATTCCAAAAAGTATATTAATATGACAAACAACTTAAATGTCAAGAGATTATATATATATTTAAATAGTTGTGTATTTTAAAGACGAAATGTTCTTTTTGAATATAACGGTTTTATAGATTCATTAAATGAAAGATATCTTTAATAAATTGGTCCACAATAAGACCAGCATTCTCATTTTTAACAGTAATATGTAAAATTTAAGAGCTTATTTTATTACATAAAATTATGATTCAGAATATTCATTTTAATGATCTTACAGAGTTCTTGTAATTCCTTGTATTGTATTCTAAATTTTGTATTTTCAATAACATTGTTGCGAATAACAAGCGTTCCGCCAATATTTTTACTCGCAACGTGTCATGAACTTGTGAATCTCCGAAAACTCTTCGAAGAACCTAGAACAGGAAAAATCTCAAGAAAGCTCACTAAATTGAAAGGTGTGCTTAAAGTACTCTACTGCCATCTTAGCATAATAAGGTTTCAATCTCATTACAGATTAGTTTTTTTTATAAATTTATAAACTTTAAAAAACGTGTAAGTTACAATATTTCTGAAAACTGCCAGTCTGTGTACTCGTATTAAGTCATTAATTATGTATATATTGTTTAAATAAACAAATGGAACAAATACTACATACTATGGAGGACTGAAATTCTATATAAAGTTTAGTCGTTCAAAAAATGAAAATTACTTATGGTTTAAGTGCCAGAAGAGTAATTTTTATAATATGTGGAAAACACATAAGTAATTCAAATCAGCCTCTTTCTAATGGCCTTAAGTAATCTTGCTGCAGTGCATATATATACATATATTTAATTCGAATAAAAAACGTCATAATATCAACAGATTATTAGTATATTTACATATTATTCTTATTCTCCACAGATTTAGACAGTTTTCTGTTAAACATATTACATTAAATAAATCTGCATGAAATCTTATTTTGGTGAAAAGTCTAGAGGTCTGCATGTCTGAAAGTCTACAAGTCTGCTAAGCCGAGCTGGTTTGTTCTGAACTGTCGCAGTCGCAAACGAAGCGTTAATAACGTCACCAAAAGTGCCTGTTGTCAAATTAACATTTCGCAATTCAGCCTACGCCACGGTATTTCGCCACTTTGTTTACTTTAGGAAATTGTTGTTTAATGCAAGGTGCTGTTAGTCCAGTAAAGATAGCTTTATTAGATGGCATTCATATATTTAGCTTTTATTTTTAAGAAAACAAATTAAACATCAAAGCGATAATATAATGTTTTTTGTACATTTTCACTCTTCCACTTAAAGTATGAATAAAACTTTTTTCAAAATGAAATATATGCCGATGGTCTACAAGCCCATGAAGATGTTTCTTTTGCTTATTTTTTACAATAGCTTATGATTTTTTAGTAATTCTTGTTAAAAAGGCTTCATACAGTCAATAATAAATTGTTATGTTAATTTATTCCACATGAAACTTAAGAAAATTTAATCATTTTTTGATATTTAAACATAAAAATTATAACGTTACAATTAAAAAATCATTGTTGGTGGTTGAGATACATTACTAAATATGTGAAAATTACAAAAATATTGATCAATACAAAGAATTTTTTAGGACTTGACACTGCAACTTTATAATTTTCGCTAGTAAGAAAATAACAATCTTTTTTATGTATAACAAGTTTTTATATTTTTTTACTTTTGAAATTTAACGTTATTTATCTACTCCTAGCTTCATTAAAATCATTTTATTTATTTAATTATCATCCTTTGTTTAGTTGATATACGCTGATAATGGCTATTTATTCGTGATGACATTAATAAAGTAACCTTGCGTTTACATCATCCGTGAAAAACGCACTTTATGCCCTCGTCTGTTGACAGTTTCACGACTTGGCAGCTAGTAAAACAGTTTATGTCTTTATAGCGTAATACAAACGGTGATATCTTTTCGATTTAATATGTTAAGTATGATCTTTAACGTGATTTATATTACCAGTTCAAGGTGGGATAGTTGCTAGGGAATAACATTATGAAATAGTTGAAAAGTTGCGATGCTAGTACGTCTTCATGTCTTTAGAAAATGAAAACCACATGAAATACAGCAAAAAGTTTTTTAATCTGATTCTGCGTCATTTTTCTAAAACGGTAAAAATAATTCAAAATATAAAAGTATCAACATGATAACTCCAAAGAAAGGCCTCCCAACTGGCGAAAACCTTGACCGGCGGATCTGGAAATCCCTGAACAGATTAAGAACCGGAGTTGGTAGAACAAAGGACAACCTCAAGCGGTGGGGAGTGCTTTGGTAGGGAGAGTCACTATTTTGCGACTGTAGAGACCCTGCAGACCGCCTCACACTTAAGATCCTGCTCTATGTGGCCAACGAGCTGCACATCTCAGGACCTTATGCTGGGCAATACACGGGCTATCGATGTTGCCAAATACTGAACAAAAATAATTTGACGTCAGTTACAAGAAGAAGAAGAAGAAAATCAATATGATACTAATTATGAAGTGTTTACTCAAAGACAGTTGATGAAAATCTGCCTTTAAAGTGAAAAAATCTACATACGTTCCGTTACACTTAATAAAAGGTTGCGTAGTAAAACTAAGGCTGGTTTCAGGCTGAATTATTTGAAATACAGAATATCAAGAAACTAGGATGATGAAGGAATATGAAAAGAAAAGTGGGTTATTTTTTAGCGGTCGAGTATGAAAGTAATTTACTTTGGAGATAAAAAATGGCAGTGACCTAGTATGATGATAAAATAGTTAATAGGAAGAGTATTTGCTAGGCTGAGGAATTTCCAAAAATGTTAGATGTAATATAGGTCTATTGCAAGATGAAGTTGTAGCAAAGGTGTTAATTATTTGAAGTATTAGCTTATAAAGTGTGATATTTTCTTTATTTCTTTCAAAGGACATTTATTCTAATATCAATAAAGTTGTACTCACATGTCTCACAACTGCATGACAGTACTAGCCAACTCAACAACAGCATATCGGCTGACTAACAGTATACATTTCCAACAGTTTTACAATTTCACGATTACTGAGACTTGTTAGCTGCTAGTTAAATGCTAAATGTATTTACGGCGTTATCAAAACACCATTAAATCTCCAGCGGCCGCTACGATGCAGTGTGGGCTGGACAATGGTCATGTTCTGACAAGAATGCGCATAACTTGCTGAAAAGTGCATCAAAATAGACCTAAAGAATCTTGTTGCGTATACCGAGAAAATCTTCATAAGACTCGACATAATGATATGCTTGAATTTTTATTAATATACTTAACTACTGACGTGTAAGGAATAGGCTTCAAATAAAATATCAAATCAGAATTTAATAATAAATTCATTATTTTTTGGTTATTAGAATATACAGGGAGCAGCAAAAAAACAAATGGTTTTCATCGTTGTTTTGGCTTAAAACCGTCAGCTTTTTTGCCGCTCCCTGTATTTCTGTACTCTTATATGTATATACATTTGTATATTATCTTATATTCAACAATTGATTAATACAAATTCATAACAAACATCAAATTTTTATTCTGTCACAAATAAAACGGTGAAAAATAAATGGCATTTTATGGTAGTCGATTATTATCGAATCATTATTAACAAGATTTAAAAACCTCATATATACTATGAAATAATTTGTAAAAAACAATGTAATACTTAAACTATGTAAAAAAAAATTTTCATGAGTGTTCATCTCAATATGCGAAAAAAATAGTGGTACACCAATGATATAGGATGATTCGATAATCACATGCTCTAACTAAGAGAGCGGACATGGTGATTATAATGATGATGATGGTGAAATGATAATAGGTAGATTAAAAAATGATATTGTAAAGCGTGATTTTTAAACTATTTTCTGATTTTGAAAGCTCACGTACGTTTCGTGTTTTGTGTCACTCAAACATCTTCAGTTTGTATGGATATTTTAAATTATTTATTAGAATATTATTTTATTATTTCAATATTCTAATCTACTTTTATAGATCATTGACTATTTTACAATTTTATAAGCAATTCAATATATAAGTATACTATACATAAAAAATCCTTAAACGGGTCAAATCATTCAGAAAAAATATCGGCGGGAGCGAGATGCGAACCGCGGACCTTTGTATATAATTGTATATATTGTAAATAATATTAAGCTTGTGAATAAATGCATTCTGATTGAATAATAAAAAATAAAAATATACATACTTTGAATATATACTATAGCGACATCTATCATACGATGATAACTTATATAGAAGATCAGAGACGAGTCATCTCAGGTGAAAGAAATCGGCCCTCTGGCCGAGCGGTATAATTACCTGGGCAAAATGGTTGGTTCCAAAGGTCCGCGGTTCGCATCCCGCTCCCGCCGATATTTTTTCTGAATGATTTGACTCGTTTAAGGATTTTTTATGTAGAGTAAATGTATATTTAATTGCTTATAATCTTCAGTTTTGTTTAAAATTTAACCATGAATCGTCTTAGAAACGAACAACGCTTGCAAATCATTATATTTTATTATCAAAATGCGTGCTCTGTTAACAAAGTTCATCGCGCGCTTCTTCCATTTTATGGTCAGTTTAATCGACCCACTGAAGCGGCTATTCGGGCTATTGTTACTAAATTTCGCACCAAATTTACATTGTTGGACATTAAATCACCAACACGCTTATGTACAGTGCGCACTGAATAAAAATATCGCAGCTGTATCGGCCAGTGTTAGTGATAACCATCAATTATCGATTCGGCGCCGTTCGCAGCAATCGGGCCTCTGTTACTCAACAACGTGGAAAATTTTGCCGAAGGATTTAGGTGTGAAGCCTTACAAAACACAGCTGGTGCAAGAATTGAAGCAGAACGATCTACCACAACGCAGAATTTTTGGTGAATGGGCTCTTGAAAAGTTGGCGGAAGATCCATATTTGTATCGAAAAATTGTGTTCGGCGACGAAGCTCATTTTTGGCTGAATGGATTCAAAAATAAGCAGAATTGTCGGTTTTGGAGTAAAGATCAGCCAGATGTATTGCAAGAGCTACCAATGCATTCAGAAAGAGTTACTGTTTGGTGCGGATTATGGGCTGGTGGCATCATTGGACCGTACTTCTTCAAAGATGATGCGAATCGTAACGTAACTGTGAATGGTGAGCGCTACCGTGAGATGATATCCATTCTTTTTTGCCCAAAATGGAAAAACTTGACTTGCATGACATGTGGTTTCAACAAGATGGTGCCACATGCCACACAGCACGCGAAACAATAAACCAATTGATTGGCAAGTTCGGTGAACACTTTATTTCACGTTTCGGACCGGTCAATTGGCCGCCTAGATCGTACGATTTAACGCCTTTAGATTTTTTATGGGGCTATATTAAGACTCATATCTATACTGACAAGCCCGCCTTGATTAACGCATTGGAAGACAGCATTGAAGCATTTATTCGTGAGATACCGGCCGAAATGTTGGAAAGTGTATGCCAAAATTGGACTAAGCGGATGGACCATTTAAGGCATAGCCGCGGTCAACATTTGAATGAAATATACTTTAAATATTAAACTATATGGACTGTACTATCGATTCAAATAAAAATTTCATGCATTTTTCTTAATTTTGTGTCTTTTTTTGGAAAAATTTCCTATGGCTATTAAAAAATCATCCTTTATATATAAGTAATTCGTGCATACACACGGCTAAACCCAAAAGCCACAATATCAAATCTGGGCATGAAAACCTAAGAAGTTATTTATATTCAAAAAAATTAAAGGAAGCAAATTAATAAAACGTATCAGACGTATCAGATTTTTAATGATAATAATATTGATTACATTTATGAAAAATTATATTTCCGATATAAAAATATTTCTCCATTCGACGAGAAGTCTAGTTCAATATATCAAGCTATTTTATATTCGAAAACCGTCACAATATGTTTTTCAATAAAATATCAAAAATAATCCCAATCAATGTGCATTGTTTTGATGATTTATTTTTCACGGAAAACAAATAGAGCTTTTTTAATATGTGAATAAAGCTCTCATGTCTGGTGCTCATAATAACGGATCGTTAAATAACAGAACGAGCGATCCCGGTATCAAAATCATACAACCAAAACGCATAATAAAAAGGCAATAAAAATAAAAGATTAATTCTATGCAATCCGCTGGTACGAATCAGTGTACTCGTACATTTGAAGCTTTTTTATGACGGCTAGGCACCGGATTTATTACATTTTTTTGCAATTTTTTGACATTTTAATTGGTTTATCTGAAAAATGTGTTACTTACTAATATGTTAATTTAAGAAAACTGAAATTCCTTCTTTTTCGCAGTGCAATTCAGTACCCTGGGATTCTTGAATGTTTTAACTTTTACATTCCAGATAAGTACTCCCGTGCTCGTAGCTATCCATTGTTTTTGATCCCAGTTGATACTTGTGCAGCTTCGAGCACTCAATTTAGTACAAAGGCAATGGCGCTCCTAAATGGCCTACCAGCACACCTCGATCATTTTCTTACATCCTTTTCGTCCATCAGAAGAGCACATTCGGAAAGGTCCGTCAGCTGCTATGGTTCTTGTATCGTCTTATGTCAGATACACAAATCATGATTAAGCAAAGACTCATCAAGTATAATACAATTTCTGGAACAAATAATCACCACAAATTGGCGCCACTTATTTCTGTCACTTGTTATTGTATATTAATCGTTAGTCCGAGTACTTAAAGAGGGGGTGAGACATATTTTTGGGTGATTTTTTAATTGAATTTTTAAGGCATATCAGATGACAAGCCCGACGTTCCCGAGGCCAAAGCCATTTTGTTCTTAGAGGTGACTCCATCCGTGAAAACTCATTATGTATTTATAAATACACAAAATCATAATACAGGGTCCGCCAAATAACATTTTTTTTTTTAGTCACATTGAGTCACATCGAGTGTAGCTTCGGCTGTGTGGCACGTAGCGCCGTCCTGTTGAAACCAAATGTTGCCAATATCCTCCTCTTCAATTTTCGTGAACAAAAATTAGTTCAACATGGCCTGATATCGGTGAATTGATGTTGATGGCGCTTCACGCACACTTTCTGCCACAGCAGCAATATTCTCGGATGTACGCACTGTTTTTGGCTTTTCACGCTTTGGTTTATCGATGAGGATGCCAGTTTCTTTTACTTTTTTCACAAGATAATGAACATACGGAGCTGACGGTGATTCTCTTCTTCCAAAATCCGTACGCAATTTTCGCACATATTCACAACATTACCATGATTTTCAAAGTAATTTCACAATATTTTCCAGCGTTGTTCAAGCGTATACACAACCATATTCGCTTAGCGGAAGGATAAAACTAATTATCTGTCAAATCAGACATGACCTAAGTGTTACCATTCACGAAATAAGCACTAGTTAAAAAAAACGTTAGATGGCGGACCCTTTATAACATTAAGGTTACCAAATGACAGTACTTGGTGAAACTGCATAATTTTAAATTAATTTAAATTAAAAAATTAATAAATTTAAAATATTGTTGAAGATGGTCTTTATTGAAAATGGTCTCCAGGGAGGCCGAAACATGTAATCATTTAAAATAAATGTGAATCAAAACTAAATATTTTTATTTATTTAATTAAAATTATTTGCAAATTAAAATCATAATACATCTTAGAAATGAAAAATATTTATCATAATAAAATAAAATTAAGTCATATTCATTATGTCGTTTAATCTGTGCTACGTAAAAAATAAAAATGTCATTACAATTCAAATTACATTACAATTCAAATATAATATTTGAATAAAATAAAAATAAAATATTATAGTTGTGTTGTGCTAATAAAGTCCTTGAGTTGTACATAAAAGTTGCCATCCTGTTCGCAAATGTTTTTAATAAATCTGTCCGGTTTATAATTATTATCTTGGCGCTGTGTGTTGTTTATGAATCACACGCATAGTTTACTCACAGTACTGGAGAGTGTATAATGGACTACACTCGCACTGTACTGCTTTATGTAAGAATAAATATTACAGGGTTTTCGTTTTAGGACGCGTGTTCCTCAGAGTGCCAGCCAGCCGACTACATTATTACTTTATACAATATTTGCAAGGAAAATAATAAAGCGGATTTAATATGACTCGGCGTATCTTCTTAAATTATGTTTTCATGAATTTCACAGAAATATTTAAGTTTACTTTAGAATAAAATAAAATATTATCATTTTACTGCATAATCTTTTGGCACAACTTGCTATGAGTAAATTAATTTTTGTGATTAGAAAAAAGACGTTGATAAGGAAGGTGTTATGTTGGCGTTATTATCATTAAATGGGATATCAGCAGACTCTTCTTGCGACGCCTTTCCGTGTGATTCTAACACAATAAATATAGTAATGCATTCCCAAATGAAGGGCATAATCCATGAGAAGTGTTCTGTGTTATCGCCTAGCAGTCTCTGCCATTTCTTGGGAGGACCTTCCAAGGCTGCTGTTTGGTTCTGACAGCATCATACTAGTTAAACTATAATACATCAATACGGGGGGGGGGGCAACCAATTTAGGAGGCTCTTTTTAAGTTTTTTTGTGATTTCTTTGAAAAATGATTGGGTCTTAGATTTCTTTTGATGTACTAGTACGGTTCGTATATTGAAAACTATGTATGTTTTCTGAAATTGTTGGAGAATTTCGCGTTCTCGATAGGGCCAGAAAATTAACATTAAAGCGATAAAAGGGTAATTTTAATATGATGTAATAAAATTATAAGTACAGCCTTATATTTAATAAAAAATATGAAAATTTTAAAAATTAAGAGACATTAGAAATAAAAAGGTTTTTTGACACTTAATTCATTGTTTTTCATAAAAGAAATATATTATAAAATGTATTTTTTCATTAAACATGTATTAAATTTTTTTTTTTAATATTTTCATTTTATATTTACAAATTATACGTTATCATTATATTATAATTTGTTATGTATATACAGGTATACGACATACATATGTGCCTAAGAATAACTCACCAAGAGATTTTTGTCATCTCGCTAGCGAAATCGATCTGTTTAAAAAATGAGGGAATGTAATTATTTTAAATGAAATTAGAAAAAATTTCGGCTTAAGGCGTAATTTTTAATGTCATAATCCTATAAATTTTATTGTAAATTACTTTTTTAAATAAAAAAAAACATCTTTCTTTAACATATGTTACTAAAAAGGCAATCAATAAACATTTCGTCTTTAAAACACGTCTACAATAAATCGCATCGATGAAAAACATATTTCATACACTCGACTGAAATATATGCGCAGACCAGAATTAATTCAATGGAATCAATTCTCAGAGAAGTACACAAGACGCTAAATGATAATAGCTCATGCGTTATAAGTTACATCGCACCGGGTTGTAGTCAGACTGTTAGGGGGGGAGTCTGGGGTTAGTCATCATCGATGCACGATAATTTATGATTGATGGTGATGCGATATCGCTCCCACTCCTCTCTTTGTTCGGCCTGAAAGGGCCCACAGAGAAAAACGATCGTCCCCCATTGCGTCTACACGGGGAAACTATGTAAAACAAAGCCACCGAGCGATACTGTAAATCAAAACGTAAACTATGGAGCCAACAGATTTAAGAGCGCATTTAAATCAGAAAATTTACAGCCAAAGTTTCATTCCGGAGGGTCGGTTTTATGGGCTACAAGTTTATTTTCTATAGAAATTTCCTACGTAGCCATCAATAAAGTACCTCTGTTTGTAATTAATTATAACAAGTATTATCTTTAAATAAATTAAAAAATATATTTAATTATCTTTTTTCCTAGCTTGTTGATATTTGACGGCGTTTGCTAATCAGTCAGATACACAACATAAAAATCCAATAATTTAATAATATTATTAGTACAAACAATGTAGTAGTTAACATTTTCAATGTCTGTGGTTTGTTATAATCTATACATTTGGCCATATGAGAGATATAATGACGGTTCACAAAAATGCAACAGGTAATTAATTATAGCTTAGTTCATATAATTTGACATTTTTATTCACTGCAGAAAAATATACTATTTTTTAAAGTTGCATACTACGGTAGAGCACCAATAGATGGACTTCTTGAAGGCCAACTGGTTTGTTTTAGCGCTTTATATGTGAAGGACGTATATAAGTTGTGTGAATACAACGATATTCCATATTTATTAGTTTTGCTTCTCAGATATTACGTATGTTTTTAAAGGAAGAATTAGAAAAACTGTTCATACTATAATGACACTTGTCAGCCATATATGGATACTTACAAAATTCACTGGTTCAACGTTGATGAATTTATCCAGAAGGATTCAATTAGAAAATTTCAGAGGAGCATTGTCCTTTAAATTTAAAATATTGATGTTAATTATTAATTAGTAATAGAAAATGATAGTATTAGGCAGGCTGTATAAACTATTGAGCAAACAGATTAAAGTACGCATTTAAATCAGAAAATTTACAACTAAAGTTTCATTCGCAGTAGGTGGGGGTCGTTTTACGAGTTACAAGTTTATTCCATAGAAATTTCTCGCGATAATTATTATGGCGGTGTAACTATTAAGTATGCAAACATTTATCTAATATAGGCTACCTGTGAACTTTGCGGAATAATGCGGGCGGTTTGTTAGAAGAGCGTCCTTGGCCCGTGCGTTTGATTAATTTTCAAACCATTTTGCGACTAAAATTTTCAATTTCAGTTGTTGGAATGTTTTTCAGGAACTATTACGTGGAACTACAATATATATAAAGATTAATACTATGATTGTTTTTTGTGTATAAACTTGAAATATGTACACGACTACTTGTCAGCAATCGATAGAAATGCAAATAATTGAAAATCATCTAAGCATTTACGCCACTTCATGTTGAAGCGCTTCATTTATTACAGATCTATCAATTTTTCTTTTCAACTCAACGTTATATTTTTGTGTTTTTTTTTCATAAGAGCATTTTATTATAACATCTAGGTTCTCATTTAAAAGAGCGTTGGAAACTATGCTAAGAATAATATGTAGTCAGTTAAGCTTCACAACGTAAAGTTGGCTTATATAAGGCAAGGACCACATAGGTTACAAAATATTTTTAAAATTTCGACCTTCTTTCTTTTTTGGTGGAATTCCATAATATTGAAACATTATAGTATTTATAAATAATTTCCTTTTTTTTAATTTCTGGAGGTTTTTTGGCAATAATTTCTGGCAGCCATGTGTAACGAGTGAATTTACATGAAAAATTAGTTAACTGAAGACATTTGCTTAAAGTGGATAATGATAACTATATTATCCTTCTTTGGAGGTTGTTATTGTTAAAAAATATAAAAATCAATCTGCTATTTTTACATATAAAAAGATCAAGGCTACTGACATCTCCGTTTTTTTAAATTTAAAGCCAGTGTATTTCATCTTTGTTACAATTTTCGAGGTCAAAATAAAGCTGGATTTGTTATAAAAACAGTGTTTTTAGATTGTTTTTGAATCGTTACTTTCACGCAAGTGTAACCGTAAAACCTAAGAACTAAAATCTCCTTCCGTTGTTAATTTATTTACACAAGGAGGTATGGCGGCATTGTCAAGTTTGCCAGCAAGTTTTATCACTTTTCATCAGTATGCTTCCACATGCGCAGCTATCCCGGCACAAACAACTACTAAAGCTGCGACCCGCGCGGGATATCCTCATGGTTACGTAATGTGTTAGCACTAGCTCTACTTCAGAAAGCTCAAACTACGGCCTGCGTCCCTGATATCATTACATTTTACACATTATTCACGTAACTATTTTATCATGTCTTGCTTCTATTTGAAACGTTGACAGTATATAGACAATACAATACATAGCTCATCAAATATTAAGACTATCAGCATTCGTGGAGATGAAGATCAAAGAGTAAATCTACTATTATACTACCTAAGAGAGTGAAATGTCAAAGTTATAATATTATGTCAGATGGTGATCTCGCTGGGAGAGATAATCTCGAAATCATATACATTACTTTAACATCCTCTTCTGTCAAAGAGAGGGGCGTTATTAAATCGCGTGAGGCAGGATGAGGAGCACGACAGCAGACAAACACTTTGTTTTAGAAGCAAAGATTATATTTTCTTTAAAACATTACAAGCGTTCGACCACGCGGGTTGACATGCCCGCGCAGCCGTAATGCGACCTTGCCAAGCCAAAGGGTGGTGACTGACTGCCGTGGGGGTCGCCGGCGCTATGGATCTCGCTCAGCGCCAATAAAGGTATGGCAAGCGATAAAAATACAAAACGAAAGATTGTTTATCAAGTTTTTCGGTACCACTTATCAAGAGCTACATCGTGCTGATGTCTACTTATAACACTCGCAGCGACTCAACATAACATTAAAGAAAATAAGAAACTATTAAAGTATTTTAATATGCATCATTTTACTCTTGATATTTTGACCAACACAAAAGTCAGCTGATTTAATTTTGAATGATTTAATGTTAATCATTTATTAATAAAGATAAATAAACTTAAATAAATTAAAATGGCTGAAAATAAAATCGGTACTTGCAATATTCTTTTGTAATTATTATTTTTCATCGTCAATTTTACGCTACGTTTTCAAAATAAAATTAAATATGTTCAATGAAGCATTGCCTATTTTATCAAAATTAGTGACCTAGAAAGTTAATTTTCTAGTAGACATCAACAGCAAGGTAGTTTGACAATAACTTAAAATACATTTTTAAAATAACTAAAATCGTTTCTTTGTAGTATTATAGTCTGAGAATATGTTATTATTAATTTTTCATTGAAATAAATAATATGCAATGCGGACACATCTTAAGTATTTTTCATGTTATTAAATTCTAGTGGTCTTTATTGGTTGATTACCACTGCTTTCGTACATACTTCTATCTGGGAGAGTGTGAGCCTGACACTCTGGCAACTAAATTATGTAACATTTTTGTCTCTTTTTGTACGGCCCGAGATAATGGATGAGCGTTTAATTATTACAGAATAATTAAATCTGCGTTGATCCCCATGGATCAAAATAATGTATTGACGTAATTTAGATTTAGTGGTTTTGATTGATAATAATAATAACTTGTAAGAATAGTGAGAAGAGTATTTCATTGATTTGTAAATAAAATAAAGATAATAAAAATAAAGGTTTAAATAATTTATATAGTATTACATATATATCTCTTACGATCAAATAACTAAAAAAACTATAATTCAAAGAAAATTATTAAACTTATATTATTAAAAGAAAAATACTCATTGAAAAAAATCTGAAATATGAATACATGAGTAGCTTCAAAAAATAAATAAGGACCCCGAATTGAGAAATTATTAGGTGCAAACATGATTTTTCGTATTTTTTTTTACTTTTTTGTATTCGATTTATGTACATAAATATTTATTGTAAATGCCAATTATTTTTCATTTGAACATTAGAAATTCTTATGATGTAAAATTATTTTAATACAATGTTCAATTCATTAACAATAAATTAACTTCTAAAGACCTCTTCTCCCGAGTGACATGGTATCTTTGACCTCACAGCGTCTTTAAATTGCTGATCCTCCGTGCCTGTCTCTGCGCGATACTTCCCGCGTGACGTTTCTTTAAAGACTCTCTGAGGCCGCTGCTATTTCTCCCGATTTGATACAAATTTAGATTTCCCCTCCACACTCGGAGATGGGTTATGCCAGCGATCGCCAAGTCCCACATTGTAAACTTAACATGATACAAGATAACATGGATTCCGGAAATTATGAAGAAGAGAATAAAACATAATATTTTATGTATTAATTATACTCGTGTATAAAAATATATGTATAACAAGTAAAATGACTCTCATTTCTCAAAACTACGCCTTTCTTTTGTATGATTTTCGTAACGCATTTCTTCTTTCTAAAAGAATTATGTATTCATGTTAACATTTAAATTTTTGTGTACTTTTTTATCGTTACTTATTTTAGCTGTATACAATAACAAATTTATCACTTTTTAACTAATTGTACTGTTACATGAAGTCCATAAAATTAAAATAAATACTCGATTACACTAAGATATATAATTTTAAATTATTGTTAATATAAGATAGAAACACTCTAACGTTGCTGACATCAAGTAAAATGAGATTTTAATTAGATTATATCACTAGCAAGTTCCTTTTTAACCTTCTATCAGTCAAGCATCTTCCGTTCACCATGATACTGGTACTTCTAAAGAATGTATGCATACAAAATATTATAATTTTCATACAACAAAGGATCACTGTTGCTAGATACTGACCTAGGTATTAATAATATACACACTCTGAATATATACTATATATTTATAATAAACACAACTTATTCCGCTTAACAATTCGGGCAGGAGATGGTCGAGTGGACTAGGGTAATGAACAAGAATAACGGTTGGTTCCAAGGCACGCAGGTTCGCATCCCGCTTCTGCTGATATTTTTTCCGAATGAATTGATGCGTATAAAGAATTTGATGTATAGTATGTGTGTATTTAATTACTAATATATATTAAGTTTCTAACATGAAAAAATACGATAAGAATATTTAATGCCTTACTCTATTTATGTAATGCATGTTGTTAGAATTGTTCGTTCATTTATGAAAATGTGTCTTTTGCATGAATCACCCGCCCTACCCATTAAAGTCATCCGTCTCTTAATGGTAAGCACCTTTGGCGGTTTCCTCAGTCGTCGCAGCGGAAAAAATCTTGTTTGGAGACCGCTGCGCCTCGGGCTTATTTCTGTCTCATCCTTTGAGGAGTTGGCTCTCGGCGGATGCATCTTCACCAGGGCGTGCAGGGCTCGGCCGTCTGACGAAGACCTACGGTACCATTCCCTGGTCTGAATCAAATTAAATTATAGCGGACAATTTGTCTGGCAAGCGTGGCGCTGCCAAAAAGCGGACAATGTCAAATTGCTGACTTCCTCGGAAGATGCCTGTAAAATGCACGTTATATGCGGCGGAGCTGAATGTAGGCGCTAGTATGTGAATCAAATGAGCTTTGGAGAAAGCTTAGCGTTCTCGAATGTAAACCGAGAGATTAAGTGATCTAGCTGCATTCATATGTAGCATCTACTGTAATACATTTTCGTTTCGATGTTTTTTTATTACATTTTATGGATTTTTTTTGAAATTCACAATACATAAAAAAACAATTAATACATTAATATTTCTATTTAAATTAAATTTACAGAAACGTCTATAGTTCTAGTGTATAATTCATCTTTTTTTTATTTATCTGTGCATTTCTAGAGACCACATTTCCATTCCAATCGAATTTCATATACTTACCATATAAGCAATCGTTGATTACTAGTCTAATAAATATATTTTTTTACATTATCTGTCGGTTAGGGCATAATAAAATCAACAGGTAATGTTTTAAATTCAGATTCAGATTAAATAATGTTAAAATAAAGTAATAAGCAGTGATATGATACAAGCCTTACGAAGTTATTTATATTTTAAGCATTAACTTTGAGATCCATTTAAAATACTAAATATATATGTGCTTATTACCTTGTTCTAATGTGATACACGTTGAGCACTCTTTTATTTCGTACATCATCATTCACCATTCACTTACTAAAATACCGCGGTTTCACCCTCAATGAGACCTTCATCAGAGAACTTCCAGTGCGTTCATCTATTGATAGCCATTTGAAAGTTATATTACTTACACGCCGGCAGGTATAACTCAATGGTCAAGGCGTTTGCTTTGAATGCCAAAGGTCGTGGGTTCGATCCCCGACAAATATAAAAAAAGAAAGGATTTTTAATCGATTTCTGAGCTTTAAAATACCCCGGTTGGTGTAAATTTGATCCCTCACCCGTAAAATTCCAGTCATAGCTTATTTAACAAAATTGGTGGTAGATGAAAGTCGTCCCGTGAAGACCACCCATTCATAGTAAATTCCTGTAATAATAAGGATGATGCGTGAATCTCGGACTGTAGTCTATGACATTGGTGGATCAACACTCCACATGCAGCGATAAGCCATGTGCACTATCACCGTCGGTATTCTCCTGTATGTGCTTACATAAAAAAAATCATTATGATTTTTTTTTTTAATAACATATGTGTTATATGACATTTGTGCTTACATAATTTTTCAAATAAATTTTGACTGAAATACAGCATTGTGGGTTATTTGTTTGCAATAAGCTTCTTGTAATGTCGTGGATCTGTTTGTCCGCCTTTACCGCGTTTGTGAAACCTGATCCTAAAAGCGATCTTCGTCCTCTGTGAACAGCAGCCGTCACCTGGGCGGAGCTGCTGCATCAGACGATGTGGTGTAGAAATCCAACACTTGAAAGCTCCACGCCCCCGCAGTATCATTTTCTTTCATAATTAATTTATAACATTATTTCCACGTAAGAGTACAAACATTGAGCTCACAATTATTTTATTCTTTCAAGCATTTTTTGATGAAAAATAACATTCTGTATGCAGGAACGGTCAATCGTTTTGTTTTGACATTTTCTGCACCGTTTTGCACCTCGACACTCGTAAAGTACATTTTCATATGTATCATATAAATTATTTAACGGCCTTTCAAGTGGAAATGAGCGCTAGATTTGAAAAAAGACATCTTAAAAAAATAATGAGTTAGATAGTTTGAGTTTGAGAGGAATGGCGGGGCTTACTGTCGACGAAATATAAAAATAAATAAATAATCAGTGTTCTTTACCGAACAACTTTTAAATACAGTGGAAAAGAAAAAATACATATAACTGATGAGACATATCGCCAAAAACTTATTGATTATTTAAATTTATCAACTTGATAATGGCAAAATGACCTTATGAAAAAATGTTGATTAATTCTACACAATATATTTAATTTTTATATGATATTTTAAGTGAAATTTATAAGATAACGACAACACTTATTTAATTTAAGCATGTGATATTCAATGTGTTAAAAATTATCATTTTAAACCTTTTTAACTGGGTATTGGTATGATTGATTATGCTAGGAATTTGAAATGAAATTTTCAATTGATATAAAAGAAGGATTATTAATAATAAAATAAAACTTAATTATATTTGAGCTGCAAACCTCCCATTTAGTGAACGAGCATGTTTAGATTCCTTGTTTGAATGCAACTCAGAAAAACGTGCACTTTGAAACAATAAGCAAACGGCGAAAGGCAATAAATCACAATTTCGCAACAAAATGCACACAAAATGCACACAAAATGATAAAGTGCAGTCATTCCTCATTGCTGTGTTCGTTCCGATTCTCGGAAACACTTTTCCCGGAGCCCGAGAGCTGCATTCAACGAATCCTCTTCTTGTCATCGCTCCACCCATTCTGTTCATCATCTCCTGTGAAGTCTGAAGCGCTGCAAGTCGGCCATCACTGAAAAAATCTCCAAACTATCAACACTCGCTGAAACGGTTCTTATTTCCAACTCCTGACAGATTTGAGCATCTCAGCGTGACGAAATCAATCTCACAATCTTTTCCGCCCAAACATAAATAATATTTGTATGGATTAATCATCTTACGGTTCATTTTGAGGATGTATTTTGTATCGAGGTCAGTCAAAATGAAAGTATTCGTCAGGCAACGTTTATTTATCCAATCAATCTGCCTTTGCTACTATTTCTTCATATTGCGTTGTAAATGGTATCAAATTCTACAAATAAATTTATAGAGGGCATTGAGATAAAATAATATATTTATTAGTAATAAATTTTTATTTTATAATTTCTTAATTAAACAATTCACTACAAATTACATTTTATGTTATTCTACCACGTTGTTGCTTTATCATTTTCACATCTTTCAAATTAAGACAAATAATGTTCCTATTATTTTCAAGGAATTCAGTCAATCGTTTGAACCGCATTTAAGTCTCATCCTATTTTCTTAAATACAGTTTCCATTGACAACATTATATAGTCAATATTCTTTCAAGTAAGTAAGTGAACAAATTTATTTTCCATATTCATTTCGTAAAGAAATACAATGGGTCGGGGGATGTTCTTCGATGGTTATGATGTCACAGAAGAGTAATCTGTGAATGCTTTCTTTTTAGTCCCCCTGGCTCCTGCCATCTAAGAAAGCCGACATAAACATATTATACATAAAACGTACTCGGCGGAGATCTAGGAGGTGAAACTGTCATGAGATAATGCGAGTACCATAACAGCTGACAGAATTTCGTGGGAGAATTTTGTGACGACCATATTTCTCCGATTAAGAGATCTATATATAGAAAGAAAAGTAATGGAATGGCGCACAAGAACTTGCAAACGCAGCATTGGCCGATCCCCTGCAAGATGGGCTGACGACATAAGAAGAATAGCGGGAGTGACCTGGATACGGAAGGCGGAGGATCGAAGAGGATGGAGACTCATGCGGGAGGCTTACGTTCAACAGTGGATGGATACAGGCTGATGATTATGCTGATGATATATATAGAAAGATGAAGCTATAGATTCCAATACGCGTTCTGTCATCTAAGTAATGCAATTTTTTTTACATCAATATAGTAAGTAACAGGGTTATAATGAAAAAAAAGTATTGATAATTACAATTGATAAACATAATAAAAATATCTGTATGAATAGTATCACATTATGTAAGAATAAATATTAAATTACATGATAAGCAAGCGTGTTGCATTGAGAGGTGTAAACATGAATATGTTGCGGTTGTTGATTCGTTTGTAGCATCGCCAGCTCTTCTCGGTAAGCGTCACATTTCTCGGAGAATGAGCGGTGACCTCGCAGGGCTTGTCATCGCGCAGACGCCCTGCCCGCCCCGTCCTGTGAAGTTTGAGGCAGGGGACGTCCGCGCCATCACCGGGGCGGGGCTGCCTCAGCAGAGAAGTTGCTGCTGCGGAACGCTCACGCCTCCAAGATACCTTTCCTTATTTTTTATAAGCTCAGATTCTTAAGAGAAGAACATCGCTAATAAGGTTACTTGAACTTTTTTTCAACCACTGTTTTTCCTATACAATTCCTGCTTTAGCTGACTGAGAAAAAAAACCTACTTATCATTTACCTTGTCTAAATGATCAATACACCAACGACAATAATAGTTCGTTGTATGAGCAATTTTCGCTTGCTTACTGCGTGTCGCTGGTTGAGATGGGCCTTTTTTAGGATGAAATAGACCAGACCCTGAGGTTCATTTCATATAAGAAGGATATGAAATGGAAAACACAATCTGCTCTGGGAGCATCTGGTTAACCATCTGTTTCTTTTAAAAAATCCGATTAATAATTCACCCAAAAAATGTCTCGGATTTATAGTTGGCTAGTCTCGTGAGTTGTAGCTCTTATGCTGACCTAAAGAAGATTGCAGAGGATCGAGAAGAGTGGAGATCGAGATGCAAGATTTTATTCCTGCAAATCAATCCACCGGATTGATATGTAGCAATTTATAGATACTACGAAGAAGTCTCGTTCGGTGGGTCCATCCATCTGAAGAGCCATATTATAAAAATAAATAATAATTTTCTTCTTTTCGTAGAAATCGTAGAAAGCATTGTACTTGTGAAGGATTGGTCTCACGCCTTGGTTTTATCATCTGTTGAATATTTAATACTAGTTGCTCACTTGACGCTGGACCAAATTAGAAATACGGCACAGAGCGCATTCATGTCGGCATTGTGACGCTAGGCATTCTCTTTTTGGCGGTACTGAGAGATGAATTAAATTGTTGAAATAATTTGCACAGCAACATGACACAGCACTTCAAATTTTCATTATTAATGGTTTTTGTTTGTTGTTTTGTTCCTTAAAGCACTATTTTATCCATTACATTTTTTTTCACTTCTTGTCCACCCTTTAAAGTGCATTATATGGCTATTACTGAATTCGAATAAGGGATTCAGGTGTCAAGCATTAATACTTTACACTGATCCCAGGCTAATCCACTGTCTTAAATATTACTTTACTTTTGGAGCATATGGTCACCACAGTTTGCAACAAAACAGTTATGGAAACTTTCATTATTTGTATAGGCCAGGTGATTAACGTCCAATAACCGCACTTGTAATTAAACTTTATAAAATATAATAAAAAAAAAGAAAATATGCCATATTTGTACTTTTCAATTAATAAATAACTTCCTAATCACCTTATTTACTATATGATACTCTGAAAACGAAGACTCTTTAATATAAAAAATAGCAAAACAAAACTTTACTATAACGTCGTTTTACAAAATAGTATTCATGCTGTATACTCTAGAAAGTATTATATGATGACTGAGTATTGACCTAAATAATTTAAATATAATATAAAAACTTATGGTTAGTAACTAAAAGATTGTACCTATTTGGGTATTTTTTCATTACTTTTATATAAGCGTATTTAATCAGAGTCAAGTTTTGTTCTAAATATTCTGTGGTATATCGACATTCTCCAAGGTAGTTGAAAATAACGACAAAATTTATGTTTCACTACACATTGTTACTTTACACAGGTAAATAAATTAGAGTTCACCTGTCAAGCACGCCAGACACTTAAAAAACAGCATTAAAGCATCCGGCCTCGAACGTTAACAAGTCTGGAATAAGAACAATTATTCGAGGCGTCTGTCGTCTCCAGAATTGATGGAATCTGACTACAAATCTCAGCAGCGATTAGTCCGCGCACGCGCTCCGACGAGGCTCCAGGTTAATTTATGTCCACGAGCACGATGAGCTCGACGAGCACGATGAGCGATCTCCTAGAGCTCCCTACGCTCGGCCGCTTGACAAACCCTCGGATCTCACTCGCACGCTTTATTGAGACGTAGCGAACGTGTGAAACAAACTGCTCTCATACATCCTTGGTAAACTTAATTAAACATACTTATTTTAAAATGATTTTAGAAATTAATGCATCAACATTGCCGAGAGGTCAGCATTGGTAAACAAATATACTAAGTGTATATGAAAAAAATTCGTGATTCAAATCCCCGCACCTATCATTTTATCAAAAACAAATGGTTATATTTTGTACATTTTTTTGATATTTCTTAAAGAGATGAAATCATACATGATTTTAATATCGTTGTTTTTTATTTTAAAGCAACCTTATTTTAACTAACGTGTTGGTCAATGAAAAATTTACGATTATAATTATTATTAATTTTTTTAATATAAATACAATTTTGTAGCACCCTTAATACTGTAAATTTCTGTATTTTCATTTTATATCATGATTAACATAAAATACAAAATAAATAAACCACTATTCTCGCGAAAATACAGCATGATTATTCAATTCAATCAATTCCGAACATTACCCAACTCTTTTTCTTCAAGAAATGCTTTCTTTCCATTCGTTAGAGTCCCGGCGGAAAATTGCTGCTCTCAAACATTCATTCCTTCTTCTTCGCGGTGCAATTCACAACCCTGGGATTCTTGAATGTTTTAACTTATACATTCCAGATAAGTACACCCGTACTCGTAGCTATCCATTTTTTTGATCCCAGTTGATACTTAGAGCTTCGAGCACTGAATTTAGTTCAACAGCAATAGCGCTCGTAAATGGGCTACCAGCACACCTCGATCCTTTTCTAACATCCTTTTCCTCTTTTTTGATGGTATTGTTCTCCCTGATCTCTGTGATTGTTGGCACGTGTCATCTTCTTCTTCTTGTATGTTTTTTCTCTTTTGTATATATCGTATGTTTACGTATACTCTATGTTTCTTATTCTTCGTACCTTGGAACTGCGGTTCTGTTAAAATAAATAATTGATGAGTATTTACTTATGTACTACATGAAATTTGTTATAATTTTAATTTCACATGTTTGCATCAAATAATGTATACCTTGTAAGTACTTTCAGTGATTTCAAATATTTTACTTTCCTTGAGAATCTTCTATAGATCTTGATTTTTTTTCAATACAATATAGTGATACACGTATAGTAAACTCGTCATCAAAGTTGGGAACATTACACATAATAATATTTTTGATGTCACAACCTAGCATTCGCGAATGCACTATGCAATTGTTTGCTCCAGTATTGTCCGCACCAATCTATAGTGGTCTAATTTCGCCTCCAGTCAGCTGAGCGTCAGACGGCGGGCGAGACTCGCATCCATCAGGCGAGGTAAGCCTCCGTCCCCTGGTGATGCGCCGGTCGCGCATTCCCTAATTACGCTCGGCGATTTGTACTTGACCGACGAAAATGCCACTTCAATTACTTAAAGACACAATACGAGTGCCAAGAATCTGAACGGCTTTGTTGCAAAGACACGCGTTTGTTTGTTGTGAGAAGCAAATTGCGAAATTTAAATTGATCGCGGTGTCAGAGTGTGCGTTATTGTTTTAACTGTTAAAGTGCAATGCATCATGTTGTGAATAACTGTATGCTACTCGTATGTTGCATCTTGTAATAATATACTAAATCTTAGAGCATAAATAAATTACGGTTTTAATTCATCATAATTATTATTTGTCATGCATGTTTGGAGTAATCATGTATTGCAAACCACAAAAATCTTCTTATTCTGCTTTCTATATGACTGCGTTCTGTTATTACTGGGAGCATGTTCATGCTACAAAGATGTATAGCTATCACATCATCTTTTATGTGCAGTTTCTGACAGATTTCCAGTAGTGACTCGTCAGCTGCTATGATCACAACTCTTTTAGAACACATTCTAACAAAGTCATCGTTCCACAAATTTATCCTCAAAAGAGGTATGATTTTATACAGGTACATTAGTAAAGTAATAGATTCAAAATACTTACGGCATTGGTAGTTGAGTTTTTGATTCAACATGTCTAGATTAGTATCTAGTTTGACTTTTTGAACTACAGAAAAGTTTGCCTACGTTCCTTCTTCCTTCGATGTTCTTATTTTTTAAGTTTTGTTGCTTTTATACAAGCTTTTATAATACATTTTATGTTTTATAATCTTTATTTTGATCTATGAACGCAATCTAAGAATAAAATATAATAAAAATGAGAGTGAGTTGGTGAAGCTTATACGTAAATCTGCCCCAAGGATAATTGGTATTCCTGTCATCTTCACATTCAATAAAAAATAAAGCTTTAAGTTAGTTAGGATTATTAACAAACGATCATTGGTAAATTATATAATTATAAATGTAAAATTAGTTTCAATTCAATACATATTGATGTATAATACATTGATTTTAATTATTTTTAACTATGGTTGATGTAACATTTATTTTAATATTTATGCAATTGTCATAGACTATAAAGCAAACTTATATAAATAAATTAACTTAATTCATAAGTACACACAAATCATAATATTTTCATTTTAAGTAATCCGTTATAATGATGTTCTGTTTCGTGTTCTGTTACGTGTGTATAAATAACATTGTTCTCACCTTGTTTCAGTAAATAAACGTATTTAAAATACTTCTTCATGACTTACAGTTAAGTCTTGTACGAAAAAAAAATACATGAACCTTGTTAAAGAAGAATGTAGGTAAATAAATATTTGTTTGTCATCGCAAGGTCAGGAGTCTACGACAACATGTATCTCATTTGGAAGTACAACAACTGGAGAGGAGAGTCTCATCTATTTCCGTCCAAGTTCGGAGATCGATATAAACAACACCGTATCAAGAACAAGAGCTTCCCCCTCAACTACCAACGAGCTAAGAAAACTGTCTCCGAATATTTTTGTTTGTACCGTCTAACGATACATTGCAGACATCCCGAAAATACAGAATGTCTCTTATTTTTTTTATTTATTTTTTATTGTCTTTCCGTCAAACAAATGCACACAAATAAAAGCAAATTATTTTCTTCAAACAAACTTGTCATTTATATTATTTTTTAGGCGTAATGCGTCATTTCTCTTTGTGTTCTGTATGGAATAAGTACGAAATGTGTTTAATTAAATCGCTTTTCTTATGTAAGCGCAAATGAGAATTCCGAGACTGAGAAAACACGTGAATTTTTCAGTTGCCGCTATTTTTTGTAAACAATTTAGGTAATATTTTTTTAAATATTTTAGATAAACTTATATAAATTTTGAATATGTTTATCGTCCTTAAACATAATTCAGATAATTGCTTACAAATATTTCCATAAAAGGTTTTTTTCTTATTACAATTATAATTTGAAGAAACAGTTTGAATAATTGTTCAACCTGTTAATTAAATGCTTATCTACACGATTTAAAGAAAGAAAAAAATATATTCTAAATAAAAAAAAAATTAAAGGTGTCCAATTCATGAAATGCTATGATACTTTCTTATTTTTCCAAGTTCGTTCTTTAACTGGAGCATTTAACCGCCATAAAATACCGCCTTACAGTTTTGCTGCCTAGACATTTCCCTTGCCTCATTTCTACACCCAAAACGCATATTTACAACATATACGACACATACTACAGTACACACTGCGTATATTTTCCAACGATATAAACTCTCGTGTGCAGTGTCCACATTTTTTATAAGACTTCCGAAGGACTAATCAGTTGCTAACTGATCGTAATCTAAATGAGCTAAAGTCAGATTAGCTCAAACAGGTAACTTAATTATTCTCAGGTGTGTAAAGAGGATAAAGTTCAGTTCAAATTTCGGCGGCCTGAAATTAAGGCAGCTGTAATATCTTAGTCTCGTTTCGGAAGATCAAAGAAGATCTGGTAACTCACTGATGCTTCTGAAACCAAGAAACAGTTCAACTTATGAGTTATTTCTGCATGAAAAATATATTATTTTATGGATTTTTAAATAATTACCAACCAAATTAAACTCTTAAAATTTTTTTTAAGTTAACTTAAAGTTTCTAATTATTATCATCATTTATAAAAAATAACAATGATTTTATTTTCCATTATATTTTACAAAATAAATAAAAATTCATTTTTAATTGGGTCATTCAAAATGGATACGTGTATATTTAAGTATGAATACGATTTTAAAAATCATTCAGCTCTCATTAATTTCATTTCATCTCAATTGAAAATTAATTAAGTATAATTACTTTATTTCAATGAAGCTTTATTAATACATTTAATTGTCTTACAACGTTCGTTAAACAGATCTTTTGAACTAATTTTTTTAGACATAATTTGGTCACAGCTTCCTTTTAGACGTAATTAAACAAGCTTTAATATAATTAAGAGAGACATCGAGTGAGATGTACCGACGGAAGGTCCTCTAGCAATCTAATTATGTAATGAAAACGTATAATTGCGCTGATACTTATACAAATTTCTGTACGGTAAAAGCTAGAAATTTACCTTTCCAAAATTGATCTAAGTTTTTTTTGTGGGCATAAACATATTTTTGTCAGGTAATAGATAAGTTATTAGTATATTCCGAAACAATAAAATCGAAGTACATGTAAGAAACATTGGTATTTGTATCGCAGTTATTACAATTCATGTTCTCATAATTATACACGTTTCAATACACATTCAATAATAATAAAAAAAAATGTTTATTATTTTAAGAAAGATAATACTTTTTCTTTAAAGTGATTTTATTTTTACTAATCAAGAGCGTTGCGTTAAAAAATAAAACATAACTTAATCTGATAACTGTCTTCTGATACTGATTATATTGTTTTATCAACTATGCGACTATTGAGATGAATTAATAATTTTATGATAAATACTTATGGGTTGATTTACTTCTTAGGATCAAATGGTTCAAGACTTAAGAGCTTGTCGTTTGATATCTTTAAAAATGCTGATTGACTAACAGCCATATGCGGCTCGAATATTTAGTACTTATCAATTTATTTACCTTGTTTTCACATGGATTAAAAAATAAATATTTATAAGATAAATATACACTTGCAATCACCCCAACCCATTCAACACGAACACAACACATGTTTCCCCTACAGTGTGTACGAACTCTGGAGACAATCAAATTTCATTTACGAGTTGGTTTCTAGATGAGACTCGAGGTGCAGAGATGTGATGGGGAAATTGTAGACAGTTACAACTGACAGAAAAACGAAAAAAAGTTCAAGATGTAGAACAATTGTGGAAAAATTATAATTCTTTATTTAATTGAAAATTTATAAATATTTATCAAAATTACTCATTTAACTTTATTTTATTTATTAACTTAGAATTAACAAGCGACGAAAATAAAAGTCAAGTTTATGTTTTCGAATACATATTTTTGATGATTCATGAAATAATATATATATATTATATCTACTTGTACCCATTTCACATTATGTAACAATATACATGTATACTCGTAAATAAATCGTTGTTTATCAATAGTGATGGGCATTAAATATTTTTATTACCTTTTTGATGTCCGTAGCTTTAAAACGTTTTGGTGAAGCACTGACATTTCGAATCGAATACAGTGAAAAAAATCTCTCATACAAATAGTTCAAAGCGGCAGCTTGACATATTGAATTTCAGCAATAAAACATACAGTGTTTCTAAAAGCTCCTTCGGACTCAAGTCTGTAAGAGCTTGCGAGTGCGAGTGAATCACACTTGGGGAGCAAGAACGCGTGCAGTTTGTATTGACTCGAGAGTGACTGGGGAGCTTTAAAACGGTTTCAAACTGTTTCAAGTGCTTCGACGTTTACTGCTGCACTTCCGCCGTATCGCCAGTCAAGTGAGCACAGTGCCACAAGGTATATTAGTGTTCAACGAAATGCCTCCCTAAAGCTCTCAAATTCATAGAAATATCTACTTCACAGATATATAGTTATAAGTATGAATGGATGTACTGTTTATAATCTTCTCTTATAATATTATTTCCATCTTTTGCCATACTCGCTTCTTTCATAGAGAATTTTTATACTTGTGGAGCATATTTTTACCAAACCAATTCTCAACTCAGTTCCGCTGATCGCCCAATGTCCATGCTTTGTCCTGATATCCAAATACGACTACCAAAGCAAGCGTTCGGGGATTTGAAAGAGATGGCTGCCGTAGTAACCAAATCATATTTTCGGTGATTTGTTATTCGAAATTCGCACAGAAATTGTATGATTCGTCTGACGCTCTTAAGGTCTGAAAATTTAGTTCAAAAGGATGCATCAATTCAAAAAACTATCATTGAAATCAGACAACTTAGTCAAGAATATACGAAAAATAATAAAACTTATATTTTGATACACTCAACATTTAAACTTAACTCTCAACCCATTTAAAAAATATGAGAAATAATTAAAATAATTCACGAAGAAAAATAAGTCTCAAAAATATCATGTAGAGAATTGAGAATATATTTTTGCAGAAAATCTATTTACATTAAAAAATGTAATAATTCGTTTTCGTATATTAAATATCAATAACTTTTTCCTTTGACCTGTAACGAAATTTAATAAGCGGGATATTTTCAGATACGTTTTTATAATTATATTACAATGGAACCATATTTTTTCAACTGCACTGGAAAGCAATTCGTATGAAAAAACATTTTTTTCCTTAAAAGTGGATTCATTAGTTCGGTCTGTTTTAACATTTATACTGGCTGACAGGACATGAAACAAAGAACTTTAAATAATGACAATAAAATTATTTTAAAAAAAAATTAAATTCATTCATAGCTCGAACTGAGTAGTATGATTTTTCAAATTAAAGGTTTTATCTGAAAAAATTTACTCGTAATTAAATCGAATTGTAAAATATTTTTTAAATTTTAATCATATAGTATTATTGACGGATTTTGAAATGAATAAAATTAATGAAATATTCCCTAATCATATTAAAATAGGAAAATTCTTACGGATAAAATATTTTGTTGTAAAATATTTATTTTAATGCTGTCAATATAATTTTCTTTATTAATTTCATTTCCGCTCCCTCAACTGGAGCATATGGACATCACGAGCCGTCGCCACAAAGCTCTGTTGGCCGCCTTGGTCTTCGCCTCGTCCCATGTCAGCTCCACCTTCCGCAGCTTCACCGAGTACATTCTGTATATAGTTCCCGACGGCCTACCAGGACGGCGAGATCCCCGGGGGCTTGAAGAAAATTCAGCCGTTGTTAATGCTTTCATGCGGTATTACTCAGACATGTCACAGCCAAGTCCACCTTTGCATCTTGATACACTTTAGTATGCGAGGCTGCCTTGTCCACTCTCTCACCTCATCATTCTTAAATAAAGTCAAACCATCGTAATCCCAAAATTATACGCAGACACCTGTTTGATGTTGTTTTTATTCATGTAGATTTAAGGGGATCGAGTGATCAGGCCTACGCTCTTGACGCCTTGACCATTCATTCCTAAGAGGGGTGCCTCACTTCGCTCTTATATATCCTTATTCGAAATTATCCAGTAATGATTTAAGAATTTTTATCTGACATAAATTTAAATATACTTATTGGTTAATTGCTTTAAGTATATTTACCAAAACACGGTTTTTTATCACATTTCAATCAAATTTTATGTCCAACGGCAATCGTTTGGTTCTCGTTAGTTAATCGAAATTTGTCGCGGACTATAATTTGGATGAGTCACCGCATGTTGTTAACCGTGTGTCGCATGTTACGTCGACCAGATTCTTAGGACAAAGTGATCCAGGCATTGGATGTGTGGGGCTAATCATTTGATCTTAAAAACATGTCTTCTTCTTCTTCGTGTCAGCGACGTCAAATTATTTTTTCCCAATATCTGGCAACATCGATAGCTCGTGTGTTGCCCAGCATTAGGTCCTGATATGTTCAACTTGTTCGGGCACATGGAGCAGCATCATAGGTGTGAGGCGGTCTGCAGGTCTCCACAGTCGCACAATAGTGTCTCTCCCTGCCGAAGCATTCCCCACCGCTCGAGATTGTCCTTTGTTCTACAAACTCCGGTTCTTAATCTGTTCAGGGATTTCCAGGTCCGCCGTAAAAACACGTATCGCATGCAAATATGTCTAAGAAAGATACATAGCCAATTAACAGTGAACATATGTTCCATATAAAGAGAATATACGAAGAAAAATCTCTTGAAAAATATTTTTAATGACTAGAATTTGGCTGTCAAAAATAATAGCCATATCTGAAAGAAAAATTCTCAACAGCCACTCTCCAATATTTAGCATAAATAACAATACAGTATTGATTTCTAAAATATGAGTAGAACGGTTTATGGTTAAGTAGAAAATATCACGTTTCAAAGACGATAAAGTAATTCGTCCATCAACAAGCCGAGGCGATTTTCGAATATTTTGCGTGCAACGAATTTTATAGCAGGTATAATACTAGTCACGGATGTTTATTAGAGTAAAAGTTTATGCTATAACTGTCAGAAGCCACTAGCAAATTAAGACATAAACATACCGGCGAATGGGACGTATCTCAATATTTACCAAGCGTATACTGAGCTCTATGCTAGGTAAAAGCTCCTTTCTCTAATAAATAAAATAATATGGCACGAATTCTCTTGTGCTTAATACTAATAAGGCGGAACGGCATAAACCATCCCGTGATTAAATCTTTGCGCTAGTTGTGTAGTAACATTTCTATGGCGATGTGGCGTGCAGCTTTTTGTTGATACCCTGAAAAAAGTCTGACTGTTTGGTGTGTATTTATTGTGCAAATCTTGATTTTTTATTACATTAATTTTAACAAATTTAAATTATCTTTACAAGAAAAAATAATAAAAATAGTTAGTTCCATTACAGTACAGCAACTAAAGCACATTGTTAGCGCGGTTCTCGTTATATCACCGAAGTTAAGCAATATTTTGGGTACACCAAAACATGGATCTGTCACCGCCTATTGCTAACCGTGAGTCGATGGTTGGGTTGAACCACCACTTAAGACCGAAAGGTACAGGCTTCTAGGGCGTCGAACTAATCATACGATATTGTCAAGAAAAAACGCGATAGGCAAATCACACAAAAGTGAACACGTATACCACAACCGATGTCTTTTTTTAAATTTTCGGAATTCTGCTCTAGAGGTCGTTGAATTCTAAATACATTCCCAGGAGTACCTTTAAATTCAGATATATTTTGGGAGAAGGCGTTGACAGTGGCAACTGACAGAACTGAGTAGCGGTAATTTGTAGCGAACATGTGTTCCAGATGTGGAATGCATACAAAAAAATTACTTTTTAATGATTATTTTTCAGATATAAGTAATACCAATATAATTAAAATTTAAATATAAAGATATAATTAAAATTTATTATTTTATAACTTACTCCGTTAGCACTCATTATATTGAAAATAAAATGAGTTTTTTTAAATTGAATTATATTGTACTTTATTTTTTAATTGAACAAAAAAAGACTTCAAAAATATTTCGTTAAAAATTTTGTCACTAATATGCTTTGGGAATTTCAATAGATCGAGTTTCAGTAATATAACTCTCCCGTAGAGAACTCACGATAGCTGAAAAAAATCACTTATTAGATTTTTTCAATGCAGTGAAACAGTATCGGAAAATACTGAATACCCAGTACATAGGCAGCGTAGGCCCGAGGCATTCCTGGGAAAGCGTTGCATGCCGGAAAAACTTGATTGTTCCACACAATGCAGTACAACCATCCACTGAAACAACTGAAACAACAACTGGGTCATGCCGCTTTTGTTTCCACGACGCTTCTCCATTTGTATTCCTCAAATGAATCCTCCTCTGGCGGAAAAATGAGTTTCTTGAAAAGTAAAAAAGACAAATTGCAGAGGTTATTATATTCTGCGTCAGTTTTTTTTTTGTTATTTCTGTTGGCGCTGTTGTGCTGTGCGGTATTTTTAGAAATTGCCTGCAAGACAAAAAAAAACGTCGCGCATTGTGATAACTGTCGCAATTAAAATGAGATTTTGTTCATTCAAAGCTTGAAATTAATTGTTATGAATATTTAAATTTATTGTAATATTTTTTCATCATCTATCATAACACCACCATAATGAATCTTGTTCGTGCTTACATTTATTCATTTAATGGATGACAGGCTTACAAAAGACCTTTTTTTCATTGCACAGATATTAAAGCTGTATTTTATACAAATCACTGACGTTTTTCCATCCTAAATAATCGTTAACTATACTATTGGAGAACCATTGTATAAAATAGTCGACTTTAATATGGTTTTTCAGTGCAGGTTGATTTTAATGTCGATATATTTCACGTAAGGGGAGGCTCAATTCAGACATGAACTCCACGAATTTCTTTGGAGGAATAATTTGTTGGCGTCATCTGTTTGATGAGCATTGGGACCTTCTGTTGATTGTCTTTATTACATTGTTCTTAGTATTATTTTTTCAATTATTTTTTTCAATTATTTATTTATTTATTGCCTTCAATAACATTACAACATTTCGTCGCTCGACACTCAAACCGAGCGGACGTCTTGTCATACTACCTATAGGATGGCCTGTAGTTGCGATTGTGACATCGCGCAAATACATCGTCGCTTAGACGATCACCGTTTGCTGCTGGAGCGGCTCTTAAAGGCTGTTGGATGCGGGAAGGAGGATACACCGACGTCCGTTGGTGTGAACTCTCCACCCAACTTCAAAAATTACTATCACCATCTGTCGGTATTCTCCTGTATGTGTTTACATAAAAAAAAAAAAAAAAAAAAAAAAAAAAAAAAAAAAAAAAAAAAAAAAAAAAAAAAAAATACTGCAGTCTTCCGGCAGAAGGCGCTTGCCTAGTAAGTGCAAGGAGATTCTGGCTACCTTCGCGGAAATTGCTTCCAATCGTCGCCAAGTTTCACCATCACTCAACTGTGACAGCAGAGACTCCGAACCTGCCGTCGGTGAAGCCGTTAATTCAAGTGAGGCTTTTGAAGGAGAGGAATCCTCGGAGTGTGCTATGCAAGGAGCCCCTGTTGTTCTGAGTAGGGCTCCCAAGAAGGTCCTCTAGCTCGTGGTTCGAGGAACTGGAGGCCCGGAATGCTCTCTCCGTGGATGCTCTCTCTCTCCCACGAGCAGTCTTTCCGGGGAAGTTTACCACTCGGATATGAGTCGCGCCTCTTCTGATGGGGAAAGGCGTTCAGCACGTTGGGTGATCCGCGTTTCTGCAGCTCCTTCGAAGAAGGTTGCCGGAGTGAAGATGGCGTATCTTCACGCCAAGGGTCTTCACCCGGATATAACACCTGATGACTTGCAGAGCTTCTTGGCAGCGACCGCTGCATTCAATCCCTCTTGCATGACCATCAGGAGGATTACCAGCAGACGGACGCTGTCAACTTCTTTCAAAGTCGGGGTCATCGTGACTTCGCTGGAGTTTCTCATGGAGCCTGAAGTGTAGCCTGAAAAGACCATCGTTCAACCCTGGATACGCGTAAGACGAAAGAATCGCAGTGAACAGTGGTTGAAACCAGCTTAAGTGAAGATATTGACATATTTGGTCTAATATTACTTCAGATTCAGTGCTGGCGTTGATAGATGCAAAATATTGGACGTTTAATGTTGTAACAATAATGCCTTGTTATTTGTGTGTCAATCATGATATACTTATGACAGGGTTTTTGTTGTTACAAGTCAAGCTATTTATCTTGAGTCTCCTGACGCTAGTTCTGAGTGTGAGGTCTTCGACACTAAATGTGTCAATAAATTTACATTGCCACACTTATGGTTGTATCTACTTTAATGACGCATTGAAATGTTACCTATTTTATAATGTCATTTAAGGAAAATAAAATAAACTGTCAAAAAAAATATATATATATATTTTACATTTTAATTATTATTGAAGTATTTACACATAAGTTTAAGTGTGGCCTTGTAAATTTATTGACGCATTTAGTGTCAATGACTTCACACCCAGAGCAAGCGTTGGGAGACTCAATGCAAATAGTTGACTTGTCACAACAAAAACCTTGTCATAAGTAAATCATGGTTGACCCACAAATAACACGGCATTATTGTCACAAAATCAAACTTCCAACATTTTGCCTTCATCAACACTAGAACTGAATCTGAAGCAATATTACACTAAATATGTCAATATTTTCACTCAAGTTGGTTTCAACCACTGTTCACTGCGATTATTTCGTCTTACACGTATCCAGGGTTGGACGATGGTCTTTTCAGGCCACACTTCAAGCTCCATGAGAGACTTCAGTGAAGTCGTGATGACCCCGACTATGAAAGAAGTTGACAGCGTCCGTCTGCTGATAATCCTCCTTAATCATAAGTACCTATAGTTGTATACATTGTATTTTTTTTATTTTAGGATTAATTCTTATTGTTCTTCAGAAATGAATTGAGTTGTTCGAATTTGTAATGTTTCAGAGAGGGAAAAAAAATACCATTAATGTTTTTAGCATTCACTTTGAGATCCATTTTCATACCTCGCTTTGTGCTTTAGCATGTGCCATTGCCACTGAGCACTGTTTCACTTAGTGAAAAACTGCAGTTTTGCGATCTATGAAAGCTTCACGAGTTCCGAAGTGCACAAACGTATTTCTGTATTAGAAAATGAACATTTATTAAAATAGAAATTGTTCTACTAGAACGTAAGAAGAAGTTTGGTGGAGCCTTAAAGTGTTGATTTCGTCATGTAGATTTCATCTGAGTTGTTATTAATATTACTTCATTATGCACATTACATTTAAAAAATCTGAAATTTTTTTTATATCGTTTGTAGGTATAATTTCTTGCATTATAAATAAAAGCATGGATAATATCATAACATTTTATATGTTATATATATTTTTTCTGTTTCAAAGAATATTCATCCTCGAATTTCTAGTCTAGGCTTTTTTACTCTAAAACTACGTTTTGCATTTCACTCGTAGTACGTTTAACAAAGGCTAGGGTAGTTTAAAATAATAACTAACGCTTACCCAAACAACCTTTTCGTGTGACGTAGTTGGGGATGGCGTTATATAGATAAGTGGCAATCTCTGCGGTGGCTTTTCCCCTCCCGGTCCCCACTACAACAGCCACCCACGCACGCTACAGCAGTAAGTTTTAAGTATATGTTTACCAAAACACTAAACAAAATGGGGTGAGACCGTCAAGTCATACGTCAGGTACAGTTTAGGACAGACGAAAATACGCTTGTCCCTTTCACCGTTTTTTTTTATGCGCTGAATTTTAATTAACATATCATTAATTATATCTTGCAAACTATAATCGTAGGATAATTATTTTTTATATTTTGAATATATTTTCAATTATTATTTTAATGGCTACACACGTGATTATTTTTGTCAAATTTATGAGTATAAAGACAGAATTTATCAATATTTAAGGCTTCTTTGAGAATACTAATATTCATCTAAATTATATTCTAAATTGGAGCTTAAGAGAATATTTTAACTCATCCATGATTTATATAAAGATTTACTTTAACTGAACAATTAATGAATCATTTCTGTATAAGCTCGCATAAGTATTTTATGTTGTTTTATTGTAACATATTTTTGATACCTTCTTTTATTTAATTGTTATATTTATAAGCAGTATTATATATAATTTATATGGATACTTGTATACCATATTTAACCAACAATTATATCATGTTGGAACACCAGTTTCCATTAAGTTGGGCACTCTTCTTGCTATTTTTTAAGCTAATAGAAATAGTTTAAGACTTCTTTCAATTTACTAATTAAATTCATGTTGCCAAAAAGAGACAATAATCACACAAGTCACAAAACTATGTAGAAAAATGACACTTTTGATAATCATCAGGAATGATCATCACATTATTCATAGTTCATTAATTTTTAGCGAAAAAAGATTTTATATTTTATAAAAGACAAAATTAAATTGATTATTATATGAATAAAAACGTTTTACATTTCTTAATATGTACAGCAATGACACTGCTTATTCACACACTTCTAAATCACGGTTTCGCTTTCAATGAGAAATTCTTCTGATTTTCACATATATAGACGTGTTTCACATGTTTATACGAGTACGATTGTAGAACTGAAAAAGCTGTTTTCAAATTTATAAATAAATAGTGCTCAACTTGAAATACTCGTAGTTAAAACAAGTTTAAAGTTTTTTAACTATTTAAAATTTATGATTCAATTTATGTATATAAATGATTACTAAAAATTTAAATGACATAAAATTGATTATTGTTACTTTTGTGTGCAACTGTACATGAAAGAAAATCACCCGCAGTAACTAGTTACTTAGCGAGTGGGAATCCGGCAGATTGAGATTAAAGTTTTAATATTCCGTAACGACGATTCTCACTCATAAATGTAATGGAGGGGGCAATTTTCATTTATTATGAAGCGTATCGTTTTATGCCGACTATTACACAACACTTAAGTGCGTGTTGTTTGTAAAACAACGCTCCACATTAGCATAAAAAAAAAATGTTTTAAAAATAAGTAACCATTTTAGGTCATACAAAACATGTTCATATGACGAAATAATAAAAAATTAATCATATAATATGTGTTACGGAAGTCTGTAATCGCTGTCTTTTACTGGCCATATGATAAGACCAAAAGAACTAACTGAAAAAAGTTCTAGAAGAAAAAAATAGAAAGAGATTACTGTTGCCACCATGGTCAGGAAAAAAACACTGCCATTTACAACAATTATTTACATATAAAGTACCACATTTATTGATTATTTAATTAATGGTTATTCGATTATGGCTTTTCCATATCTGAAGCACATATAAATCCCATAATGCCGCTACATGGTTATGTCAGATACCACTCTCTAAGATTTTCGTGATATCTTTGCACCCGGAGGACCAACAGTACATAGGGAGACTTTGAGAAATAAAAAATAGAAGCTTTATTATACGAGACATTTTTGAGTGCTTGTTAAATATTTTTTTGAAACAATCGAATGATTATTTCAACGCTCCCGAGGCCTGAACCATTATGCCCTAAACGGAAACCCAATCCGATCTTATTTTAAATTTGCATTATTGTTATTTATAATATAATCACTATAGATATATATTGCATACGAGTGAGTACTGATTTCTTATAAATACAATTATTTTTTTAATATCATAATTAATGGATGGTTTGAAGAAATTGAAGTATTTTTGTTATATGTAATTATATTTGTATACCTATTTATAACCTGAGAACAAAATCAATTCAATAAATAATGTAACGTAGGCCATCAACTCCACAAGATGCTGTTGCTAAAAGTTTTCTTCTTTATCTAAAAAGCTATCGCAATACAAAACTAAAGGACACGTTACTTCAATGAGAATAGAGAGCTTCAACATATAATTAGTTCCGTCAAGTTTCTTACTTCATTTGTAGTTCGTTTACCTGTAAATAAACGCATTTACGTATTGTTATGCATATAATAAGTTTTTTGTGAATAAGTTGAACTTAAATCCAAAAATATCTTCTCGAAGAATTTACATGTATTTAACTCAAATAGTAGTTACATAGAAATATATTTTATGTCTTATTATATTTAATATTTTAAATTTATATTTAAAAAAACAGCAATATGCTGTATTTCTTATTTGGATTCCAGATTAATTCTTAGACTCAAACATAGGGTACATTAAGTGATTTTAATTGCCATGATCACATGGCAGTGCGACATATTTTTTGGGCACATTTATACAACAAAATAATATAGTTTGCTTAATTCCATAGTCTTTTAGCATTTATATTTCTTAACTCATAAATCTGAACCTTTTTAAGAAACAGATCAGTATGCTCGCAACCTTTAAAAAGACATAACACATCACTTTCGCATACATAGTACAGCTGCCTTTGTAGAACATTTTCGAATTACTAGAAAGATATTATTATGTTTACGAAAATCTCCTGCGTTAATTCGTAATTTAAATTTAAAAAAACGATTTGAATTCAAAATATATTACAATATTTCGTTTAATTCTTGTTTAAAACTACTTAACAAAGAGGTATATAGTAGTATCTCGGTCAGTGGCCGAGGGAGAATGAAGGATACTGTAGAAAGAGAATGATAATGCAGAGTAATGTGTCGGTAGAGGCTGGACCGGAACCTCCGGGAGGAAATGTACCATAGACGACCGGGCTCGTCTTCCGCTCTACGTTACACTCAGTGCCAATAAAAACAGCCTCCTTTGTCTAACCACGTTAAACGGGATAATTTTTGTGCTTAATGTCTAAGCACACACGGAAGACAAAACTCATTACGTAAAACACAAAGCTTATTGCGCGTTAGACAAATATAAATATACAGTATAAACGTTTAGATTTATTAATATCTTAGCTTGTGTTGTTATTATTTTATGAATATTTTGAATTGTTAATTGTACTGTGAATTTTTGTAATGTTGTTTAATTTATTTTAACCCGGGTGTATTTTGTAAATGTGTATTTCAATATTTTTTGATTCATTAAATTAAGATGTAATGTCTGAAGTCATAAAACAAATAAGGGGATTACATCATTCTGGATACTTCAAATGTTTCAGAAGACTTTTAAAAAATAATAATATATTAAATTCGATTTATAATCAGTGTTATAATTATTTCATAAGGTCACATTTATTTTTATGATATTTTTATAAACTTTTAATTTGAACTATTAAAAAAATTACTACTTTAAAATACTCGTATCTTAATTGCATTGCTATTAGCTGAAAGGAAAATGTAAAAAAAAATTTTTTTAATAGTAAATAAAATATAATGTCAGTTTAAAAACGTATATTTATTGTTTATGCATAATATACTACAAACTACATATTTTACATTATAATATATTTATTCTTGTATATCACAGATTAGGTCTTAGATTCGTAACATAAAATCGTAAATAGGTAAATGCTTATGACATACATTAAATACTTATTTTGAATAATAAATTCTATTAAAAAAACATAAAATTCGACAATATTTCCCAGGAGTAATTTTGGCACCTTTCTCATTACTAAATTAAAAAAACATTTAATCTAATTTATAAACATTATTAAAACTATAACCCTTTCCTATTTGATTGTACGGTGTAAAAAACGTGTTTTGGTTTACAAACCTAAATATTAAACTTGCTGTCACAATGTTTCAAAATAATAAAATTTCTTAGACAATATTATTCGTAACTTCTGTGCCAATGTTTATGTGGTTGATTAATTATTTTGCCTTCATTGTATTTTTAGGTTATTTATCCATAAAATACATGCCCACTGCACATAACCTCATGCATTTTGTAATTATTTAGGCGTATTATACAGACAAAAAAAATAATTGCGTGGGACAAACTCATATACTTTCTAGGTTATAAGAGTATGAAGTGTTTTGTACGTGCTGTTTTCAGCTACCCAAAATATAGTGTAACCTAAAGCTTACAATAATAAAATAAAAAATACGAAATAAATCAGTTCCTATTGCCACTTATATTATTTTTTATTTCACGTTTAGTAAGCCTTCTTTTTACTATATAACTCAAATTAACCAAAAATTAGGCCAAGAAAACCTTCTTAAACTATATTTTTAAGACACATAATAAAATTCTACTCATGATCGTAAATAGTACAGCTAGATTTACATTCTGTCAAAATGTTTAAACTTGTGAGAAAATATTTTCATTAAATGTCATTATTAATTCTTAATGTAATATTTTCTTTAATTGAACCAAAATAAGGCAAAAGTTTTCATCACTACCTTAAATTACACCGAACTACAAAAAATACTTATAAAATGCTCTTTTAAATAGCAATTTTATATATACAACGACAAATCGTCATCTTTTACAAAGATTACGTAACACTTTTATTTGGTACTATAATTATTTATATTTTTATTAATTATATTTTATTACTATTTACACACAAACAATTAAAACCAATGCATATTTAACCGGTGAAGAAATATGTTTAAAGACAGTCATTATTTTTTACCTATTTTACGTGAAGATTAACAAAAAAATATTTCCATAAATATTTAACATTATTTCTGTTACATTTTCAAATTTAACAAAATTGGAATCGTGTTATAAATGCAAAATTAATTTAAATAACAAGAAAAAGAAAGACTTTTTGATGGTCCCAACCACGTCAAAAACATATCAAATAATGAAAAACAAGCTTTATATTTTTTATGTAACAGATAAACAAAAACATGCTGTATACAAACTACGCCACATTTATTGGGTTTTTTTATTACTGCTTATATGAGCAGTGTAAATTTAATTTAAAAAGTACACAATTATTCACAGACTAAGCATATTTATGTATTTTTAACAGTAACCCATTAAAATAAAAGAGCTTACATGTACTATTATAAAGGCGATTTTTTATTCCACCGAGAGAAAATATTTGAATTTTATTATATAATTTATAGTACATTCATATATAGCAATAAGTATAATGTCGTTTAACTTCAAAGTTTCATTATTTTCATACATACATATTTCTAAAAAATTTATGAAAAAAAAATCTATTTGGTCTCTTCAAGTAGTTTCTTCGCAATAAAAAACAAAAGTTTTTCTTTCAAAACAAGTTTGTATGCACTTATTGGTTGCAGCAAGTTTGCGAAATCATATATGATTTTTATCAAAAGTTTTCACGAACTAGTCACTGGCAGACTTACAGTACTTGAAAAGTCAGAGCAGTTTTCAGCACTCTGACAGGTATATTATATATTTCATACACTGGAATACTTGTACACTACATTTCATAGACACACTCATCGTTGAATGTTTTAAACGTAAACATTTTCTCACAACCAGCTCGGTCCTAAACAAGTCTCAATGACTCTTACTGCGTCATTGCGTCCCATGTTCTTTAGTATTGTGGCCAAATCTGCGACTGCGCTGGCGTTTCTGTGTCTGCACTCCCACAGGTCCAATATATATTCAGTCGGCGAAGTTTTCGTGGCAAAGAAGTTAATATATCTGTCAACGTTCAGCTTCTGCGCCAGAAGTCTCCAGTCGTTTCCACGAGAGTTGGGCGGATCCAAACAAGCGCATAATTGCTTCTTGACATTCTTTGACAGCCTAAATGAGGAGGCATTGTCAATTATACAGGTGTTGATGCCTTTATCGTTGACAGTCAAGCTCTTCTGCTTTGTCGTCGACTCGTTACAATCCTCCACAGTTGAAAGAGACCTCCCAGGCAACGTTTTACTCTCAAGTGCGTTTTCAGAAATAATCAAGTTCAAATCATTATTCATGTACGTTCTACGATTGCTTCTCAACGGAGAATTGCAATTAGAAAAATCATCACTTGATTTGATATTAAACGTCTGCTTATGCGATGGGTTCAATTTTTGACAAGCTGTTATTTTGAATTCGAGAATGTTGATGGAATCTGTTTGTTCTAAAATGAAACTGCAGTGAAGCGAATTCGACGAAGAGTTCCAAACGTGGCTGAAAGGTATCTCTTGGTAACTTGTACTCGGCTTCGCTTTCCATCCGAGTCCTATGTCTTCCAAGCTTAAGCATAAATTAGATCCACCGTCTTGGAACAGTAACGTTTTTGGTTTGTCCATGAGAACTCCGCCCAATCTGTTCTCTTGATCTGAGCAATAATGCAAAGCACTTGGAGTGTCTTCAAAAATGTACACTCTTATGTTCATATCGTGTGTTGATCTTGAATTTATGTGCGGTCCAAAGATGGCTAGTTTAAGCTTCTTGACTGACTTTCCGTTGAGGCTTTCTCCTACGAGAACGAAGCTTGTGAGTTTTTCTGTGACTAGGAAGATCTTTTCTGGATCCAGCTGTGCAAAGATGGGCGTGTTGATGGTTTCTTGTCCTAAGCTTACCACCTTTCTCCATGCTGGAAGGTGAGCGTCTGTTTTGTGAGGAGTGTCACGGTCTAGCGCGTACAGGGACAGGTTCCAGAAGCCATGTTTGAGACTGGCACAGTGAGGTATCTGCAGGATAATAGCCTTACTGAGTTGCGCTGTGGATGGACCCACCTTAACGACAGGACTTACCTGCGTAACACCTGAGAAAAGAAAAATTTGAAAGGTTAGTTGTAATATAGAAAATTATTTTATTTCATGGAACTTTGAATAAAATGTAATAATAGTCGGTAAACTAATATCAGCAAAGCATTGGCCGACCCCCTACAAGATGGACTGACGATATAAGAAGAATAGCGGGAGTGACCTGTATACGGAAGGCGGAGGATCGAAGAGGATGGAGACTCATGCGGGAGGCCTACGTTTAACAGTGGACGGACACAGGCTGATGATGAAACTAATATAGGTTGTTACCAATATTCAGCTAGTTGAAATTAATACATTAGTGGATAAACACAGGCTAATGATGATGATGTTTTAATTATTTTAACGTATTTAATAAGTTGTGTCAAATTGTATGAAATTATATAATATAAGACAATTAGCATACTATTATTCAATTCGGAATAACATATTAAACGAATAAGCCTAAAAAGCATTGGCTGAAAAAGTATCTTCTCAAATAAAGAATGTTATCTGGGTCAATTTTCTTGTGACTAACGACATTATGAACTTCGTAATTCCACAAAAAGAAGAAAAGTTGTTTGGCAATCTTATGTGAATCAACTGGTTGAACTACGACGTTCTAGTATAGTGTATAAGCGGGAGAAATTTGGCGAAGCTCGTAACACATAAATAATGCTTATGAGTAAATTGAATTTCTGAAAATAATTAACTTCGCCGGCGGGTATAACTCAATGGTAAAAGCGTTTGCTTTGCAAGGCAAAAGTTGTGGGTTCGATCCCCGACGGAGATTTTTTTTTTGTAATTGTAATCGATTTCTGAGCTCTAAGGTACCCTCGGTTGGTGTGAACTTGATCCCTCACCCGTAAAATGCCAGTCAAGGCCTATTAATTAAAATTGATAGTAGACGAAAGTCGTTCCGTGAAGACCACCCATTAATAGTAAATTCCTGTAATAATAAGGATGATGCGTGAATCTCGGACTGTAGTTATGACGTTGGCGGATCAATCACTTCACATGCAGTACTTAGCCATATGCAGCATGGTAAGCGTCATAGAATTCCACAGATGAGACTTCAGAATTATTATCACCATCTGTCGGTATTCTCCTGTACATAAAAATAGCTTGAAATATTATTGACATGCTCGAAAAAGTTAAGAAAGTTGGCAACATCTAAGTAATTTATTCATTTTATTTACACAATCATTCCTTTGGATATACGGGAGTTATGGTTTTGAGAAATATATTATTTTGTATTGCTCATTAGTTTTTGATTAGAACATTGTTTCCCACTTCGACCTGATGAAACAAGTTTATTTCCGCGTGTTTGCAAATTTTAACCCGACCAGTAATTTTTTTTTTACGATTAAAATTAATCATTGAATCACGTCAATCGCAGTATCAACAGTCAAATGTATTGTATCAAGAAACTCATTTTGAGCATTATATTACCATCGCTTAGGATAGTTAGGTCAATGTACTAATGGACGATCTAAGTAATGTTAGACCTCCAAGGGTCAATCTTCGAGCTATCTCCACGCCTGGTCTGATCGTTAACGTCTAATGAACTATCACACGTTTAATGAGAAACTAATCATCGGTCATAATATGTAATCTATATTGTCTAATGTGCATGAGGAGTACATAGATGCACTACTAAGTGTTTAAGGTAGCATGTACACTAAAGTGACCAAACCAAGATGTACTAGCCGTTAACATTTAATGTTGTTAATGTATTGCTTGGTACCTGAAAATTTGCAAAAACCAATAAAGAATCTGTTTACAAAAGTCAGAAGATCAAAAGAGATGGATACTCTCATGCGGGAGACTAACATTCATCAGAGGATGTCAATATGCTATTATGATGATTTGTATTCTACAAATGTTAAAAACAGTTATTAGATGATCATATTTGGTCTGCCCATCATCTTTTTTAGATTTCACGAATTTCTACAATTACAAACACTTTTTATATAAAATATTATATATAAAATTACAATCACATAAATATTTCAGTGATCCTAACTTCTTGCTGCCCGTGGACAACAAAACATTTTTAATTTTTTTCTCAATTCATAACGCTTTTATGTGAAATGCCATGGTATAAAATATGAATAGATAAAAAATATTATTTCCTACAATATTTATAGGTTGACATTATATAACCTGGCACAATAACCTTGTTTCATTGACTCGACAATGACTACCTGACCGAGCCGAAAAATATCTTCAACCAAATTTATTGGGTGTCAATATGTTTTTTCTATTTTTATATTTTTCTGTATTTGGCATATTTTCAACATAAAATGAATATATTTATTAATCTTATTCGAACACATTAAAGTTCAAAAATCTTTATAAACCTTGCATTAATTTTCCGCAAAGATCGAAGGTTTTTTGAAGGCCTCCTCTAAAGATCCCCATCAGTCTCAATCTTGCGATTTTTAGCTCCAGTTTGAGACGTCGATTTTTATGATTCAGTCTTCCCACAGTGCCAATGATTTTTCTCGGCCTTTTTCTTTGCGGACCTTTACACAGGCTAATTTTCCCTGTCTATCTAAAGGTTGTAAGCCTTGCTACGTGTATCTGTATTTAATGTAATATTCAAGTTGTAAACTCACCCTCAGGTAGCTGCGGCCTGTATCTCTCTTCCCTCAGCACGGCCAGGTACATGTGTTCTTGTCGTCCTCGGGGCAGAGCGTTCTCCGGCACGGCCAGCGCGACTCCTGCGGCCGGCAGAGGCAGCCACGCCCCACCTGAACCCACCACCTGTGCCAGGCTACAGCCTCCCACGCCAGAACCTCCAGCAAGCTCGCCGAAGATGCCGTGAAGAGTTGGAAGAGTCGGCAAAGTCACACGGTCGGTCGCTGCATCATACGTGGATTCAGCTAGTAGAAAAAAATCACAATGGGATTCATATAAAAGGGTAAAAAGGTAGTTAATCACTGTGACAATAGAACATCGTAAGCGTGGTTGTCGTGAAATCACCGGAGCAACATTAGACGCGAATAAAAACTTTGATGAGTCATCACATGTTGCTAACCGCGTGTTGCTCTTCAAATACATCCGCTCCTTATGATCAAAAGTTTCAGGCCTCGGGATCGTCGGACTAATCATCCAATCTCGTTAAAAAAATCTTCGGATACAATAGCTGCCGTCTCTTAAAGTCCTCGCGCTTTGCCCGTAGTCGTACTTGGAGGTGCATTTATAGTGCAAAGATGTCTAGGGACGAAAGATGAATATTGGTTACTGAGAGAATTGAGTAGCGGAAATTAGCACTGCACTGTTTATAGAACATTAGATTTAGAATATTTTCATGAAATGCTGTGTAATGTCTAGGAGGTTATTTCATATTTTAAATTTTGTACTATATTTGTAAATCTAAGAAAAGTTCAATTTTTTTAAAGTAATTCAATACTCATTCGATACCCTTCATTTTTAATAAAAAAAAATCCCACGCAAATAATTAGAAAAAGGCTCGAGAATTCCGAAAATATTATTTATATGGCATTATTATCAGAAGTGTCAAAACGAAAAAATCCGAACATTCATTTTTATAAATAACTTCACCAAATTATAAAAAAAACGAGAGAATAATAAATTTAATACTGGTAGAAAAGAATCATGAGATTTTATTTCAATTAGTATTGTAAGAAGTATTATTTTTACTCACAACTCGTGCAACAGCTTGCCGTGGAGTTTTCAGATTCGCTGTAAGGTTTCTTGTCGTAGTTTTCACTTTCATTCGATGAATTCGGAAGTTGCTGATCCACTGGGGAAGCATAGCTGCCAAGAAAAAACAACAGATTAAGAAACTAAACGCAATTGCTCCAGGAAAATACAAAGAGATGTTTTTATAACAAAAATTGTGAGATAATACACTTTTTTCGATAGAAATTCTTGGATTACTTTCATGTTGTCTACATTTGAATATATAGAGTATTTTTATTAGTGAAAAGTATCATTGAATAGTCATTTCTTTTAGGCAGAAATGACAATACAATTTTGCATATTTATATTTATAAAAAAAAAATATCTGCATATTATTAAATCTTATTATTTTACTGAAAAAATATTTTCAATGTAGGCTCTCAAAGAGATTGATATCTTTAATAGATATATAACATGATGATTGAATATACTGTATTAACCACATTTTTGAAAGACTGAAAAATAAATGGAACATCGCCATGCTCAATACGCCATGTATTAAAGTGAGTTTTTCGATGGGTCTTTGTTGGTTTATTGATGTGTTTCATTGTCAACTTTTGACATTATTGAAGTACCATTATTTTCAGATATATTTGTCAGTTTTTTTACCTGTTGCTGAGGTGAGGCACGTCATAGTGGTGCTCACTGATGCTCCTAGTAATGAGCTGGTTGGGCGGCTTAGCCAGGAAGGGCGGGTATTCGTAACAGGGCGGACCTTCAGGATGCTGCATCAGATCTGGCTGCAGAGACTTCTTGTCGAGGTCTTGGAAAAACTGAGGTCTGACGTCAACTACGGAAGAAAAAAAAACAAATTTATTTGAATTATTGATGGACTAACGACGTCACAAGAACAGCGGGAGTAGCTTAAATGTGGAGGGCGGAGGATCGAGAAGGATAAATTCTGATACGGGAGGCCTAACAACAGCTTCAACACTGGAAAGACAAAGGCTAATGATGATGATGATGGATTTTAATATAATACGAGGTATAGGACATTGCGTTCTAAAGTTTAGACGTTTAGAGTATCGAAGGAAAGGTCATTTTTAAATAGCAATAAAAAAAAAATCTAAAATATATTGGATATAATTTCAAACAGTGAAAAATTTTCTGTTGGAGAGTTATGCTGACTAGGTTTAACTCATAGATTGATTTGACGATTTTTGAGTATCTTGAACTAAAATTCATCCTTAAATAACGACATAAGTTTGTTCGGTTTGAATTTATCAATTTAATTGAAATGGTTTTGGTATGTTAAAATTACTATTTTTAAAATAGCATTAGCTTAAATTGGGAAAATTATTGACAAAAAGAGTAACAATATTGATTGCAAAATTATTTATAACATTATTCTCAAATTATGAGTTAATTATTTATTGAAAAATTTTCAAAAACCTAACTTGTGATAAATAAAAAATCTTAAAATATTGCTGCAAAGATAAAAAAAAAACGTATTTGCATGTATTATACTATGGAACTGGGTGATTTATGTAGACATGTACGAGTATATTTACCTGATCTTGGGTTGCTGTAGAACGATCGATCTCTTCCTTTCTTTTTGAAGAAGCGAATCACGAATATTGCGACTGCAGCAAACACGGCTACTGCGACTGCCAAACCAATGTACAGAGGGGCATTACTGCTGACAGCGGCCACTGTGGACAATGAAACAATACACAGCTTAGAAACATGGGGAGCGTATTTTATATACTTGTATGTGATCAGCAGAATATTCGTATACTTGATAAATATATTTGTGTTATGTAACTACTGAAATATTCATGTGTATTTTATAGTGTAACAAAAATAAATGAAATTGAAAAATTGACTCATGGAATGATATGTTTTTTTTTTATTATCCTTTATTTACTGACGGGACTTATACGTCCCATACCACAAAATCCAATATTGATCGTGCATTTTGCTGCAGTTAAATAAATGCTTATTTTAGAAAAAAAAAAAAAAAAAACTTATTTTTCTCTATATCCTATCAACACTTATTCTTTTTATTATTATAATTCAGTAAATAAAGGGTTAAGTGGCGCAAAATGACTTTAGAAAACATGTAAATACTTAGCATTTTCCTCTTATTTTACATACCTAACATTAATGTTATCAACTGACAGTAATTAGTGAAGCCGCATAATTTTAAATTAATTTTAATAAAAAAAATGAAAATATTTAGTTTTATTAATTAAATATACAAATACTATACATAAAATTCTTTTTTCAACGCGTCAATCCAAGCACAAAAATAACGGCAGAAGCGGGATGCGAACCAACTGCCGTTATTTTTTTTGCTTGGATTGACGCGTTGAAAAAAGAATTTTATGTATAGTATATGTATATTTGTTAATAATAATATTGTAATATAGTCAATGATCTATAAAAGTAGATTAGAATATTGAAATAATAAAATAATATTCTAATAAAAATTTAAAAAATTCATATATTTAGTTTTGATTCACATTTATTTTATATGATTACATGTTTCGGCCTCCCTGGAGACCATCTTCAATAATGTGTTTTTTATTCAAATTAATTTAAAATTATACCTTATATAAAGTAAATGTTAAAATAAAGCTTTATTTACACATAAACTCTTAGTTGTTTGTAATAAATGTATGTAAATATTGCACAATATTTACGTAATTAATAAATTCTAGTAATTAAACTATGAAGTAGTATGTTTGATTTGCTATTTATCTTTAATAATCATTTAAATGACCTCTTATTGATCTTTGCACCTGACAATCATGTCTCTTGCAATATTTTCACGCCAAATTATTACCCGAAGTACTTCGAAGAACCGAAGTAATGCGCAGAAGATATTTAGGTTCATACTTAATTTAATCAGTATATAAAATCAATGAATCTTATATTTAAAATTTAATATAGCCTCTATCTTACATTGGTGTAATACGTCAGTCATTCAATTACGAAAAATCCAATAACAAGTGATTATTGTTTGGCATTATTCATTGTTTTGTCAATCAAATCTCATTATTATTAAAGATATTCTTAACTGATGTGATAAAAAATAACTTACGCATATATTATCACATACTATTATTACTTATGATCATTTTTTAATTTATTTATAATTTACGTCCACCGAAAGTTGTTGGTATTATCTGATATTATTAGGTAGGTGATTCAAATCATAAAAAAATGTAAGCTTAAATTATTTCTATAAGAAAAGGTTTTGTTTGGTATGGAATATTAAATTAGAAAATAAAAAACGGTTTCGCTTCTCATAAGCAATACGGCTATATCTCGCTGATTGATTCGCACGCTTCAATCAAAAGTACAACACCGCTCAGATGCGAAGTTTCAATTTACTGAGCAAATAACGAAAACGTGTCGCGGAATAGTTTGCGAATTTGAAAAAGAATTTCCTCCGAACATCGTCACTTGAAAACGCCAGAAAATATAATAAAACGAAGCCTGTCAGAAGGGTACAAGGCGCCCAATTTCAGAAGACCTCGCCCCATAGAGGTTCATCACCCTTGGAGGTCTGAAATTTCAGGACCGGAATGTGGAATTTTATCCTTTCCACCTTGGACCCCTGATAAGCCTGACCTGGGCGTGTTTTCAAGTATGGTTAAACCAACGGTTAATTCATTTTAGTGTTGATATACGGAATATCATGTTATAGCATTATAAGTAACGTATATAAAAAAGTAAGATATAAAAATTACTGTATTTTAAATAAATTATTAATTTTCAGAAATTTAGTCATATATCGGTATATTTGAGTTGAATCTATCTATAAGCAATTAATTTAAATTTTTAAATATTGAAAAACCAATGCAGTTTTAAGAATAATAAAACAAATAAACTGTGTAACCAACTGAGAAATGCAATTGTATTCGTATCAAAAATAATGTAATTTTAATTTTTTTACCTAGTATTGAATAAAACCACAAATGTTTACGAAATTTTCATAGTTTCTTAGAAAATTCTAAGGTTATCAAAGATGTCATGACTCATAATGTATGGCTGAAATGTTTCTTATTTTTGCGATAGCTAGGAGAAAAAAAAATATTCTTGCATTAAAATAAATAATAATGTGCTAGTATACTGAACTTAAAATTTACAAAAAAACATTTTCTTTGAATGAGTGTGAAGCTGCAGTTTATAGAGTTGTAGATATACAGCTTTCAATTAAAAAAAAAAACGTTTGTATTTTTTTTTTCTTACTCATGATTGACTGAATTCGTATTTAATGTGATTCACTTAAACTTTAATCTAATTACACAATTAAAATAATGTTCAAGGATCACAGATGAATAATTTTACAACTACAGTTTCATTACCTTTAAACTTTATTTGATTTGTCAAGCATTAAACAGAAAACCCTTTTATCTCCATTCTTGTGGTTAAATTCTAGCTCCCCAACGTATAAAGCTCAACTTATTTACGCAGCTCAAAATTCAAACTATCTTTCGAAGTATTTTTTAGGTGACGAGAGATTCCTTCTTGGTAGTTTGTATGTAGATGAGCCGGATATATCCTTTGCGAGTCCTGCAGAGCTGGACCCCGTCGCATTCCTCGGTCCAGGGAATGCGACGCACCCTGTCGTCTGCACCACGAGTCCACCCTATCGTCCTTTGACGAATATCCCAAACATCCCCCTGATGAAGACACTTTGCAGTTAAGTTATGCCACCCAACTCTGCCTGTGACATTAATTTGCAATATTTAGTAAATTTTCTTAACAGGGTATTAGTATTTTTTAACCACCCTATGAAAAATGGTACGTCCAATTTGGAAAAATCAAATTTACAACGTGTTTTTATGATTTTAGACTAACGTAAGTAACAATTAATTATTACTTAAATATACATATACTATACATAAAATTATTTTTTCAACGCGCCAATCCAAGCACAAAAATAACGGCAGAAGCGGGATGCGAACCGCGGACCTTGGAAACCAACTATGCCCAGGTAATTCATACCGCTCGGCGAACTGCGCCATTGATATGCCCAGACTGACTTGCGGTGAAACTAGTATTTATATCATTTTTATCATCGTACGATAGATGTCGCTATAGTATATATTCAAAGTATGTATATTTTTATTATTATTCTATCAGTCTTCATTTATTCACAAGCTTAATATTATTACTTGTAATAATATTTGTAATAACAATTAATTGCTTTTAATTGTCGAAATGTTGAATGATTTTAAGCCTTTCTATACATTAATTTATACATTTATAATAATTATCCTTTTTTTATTTTATGTGCTGAAGCGATGCTACCTAACGGGTTTATTATTATAAAAATTATAATACATGCTACATGAAAATATTGGTCATTAAAAATATCTTTTATTGATTTTCTTTACATTTTTTCATTAAAATATATATGCAGGCTTAAATATATTTTGAGCACTGTTTGATTGTAGATTTAAAGGCCACTGTTTTTAGACGGTTATTATTTAATATAAAAACTGATAAAACATTACATCAGAAACACAAACAAAACTGCATTTTTCAATTTAGTAATTAAAAAGTGATCAATATATTCAAATACAATTATCAAAACAGAAGGCTAAAAATAATTATTTATAATGGAAATATTTTATGTTATGATTATTTCACAATATTATTTATCCTTCAAATTGAATTCATGTACTTAATACAATCAGTTTATCCTCGTATATATTCAAATTCTCTCACACCTTCAGTAATTGGCGTATTAGAAACGTATGGTTTTGATTTATGCGACTGTTCTGCGTGTATCTCCTAACGCGAGTATTGTTTTGAAGTGTGATTATTCAATGTTTACCTACTCGATAATATTGCAGTCCCTCCATGACCAATTAATCAATTTTGTATCTCGTTGCGAGCGAAAACCGAATGTAGTCGGTTTGACGCTTACAAATTACATATTGCATGTAAAGCTTCGATACGAGGTGTCCAGTACATGCGCTAATAATATATCCTAGGCCTCACTGATATCTGACACTTGAATGAAAATACAGTTAGGTTTGTTATCTCTTTATGATGTCTGAGAGAAATATTGTATGTTTCAAAACATTATTTATAACGGTAATGCTCTTTGTTGTAAAAGCTTTACACGAATCTCTATAAATAGTAATATGCAAAAAATCTCAATATCGATGATATCATAAGAAACAGTAGCGTTTTATATTTCAAGAACATTATTTTTTATCGTAATGTTTCATATCATAAGAGTGATACTATTTTATGCTAAATTTCTTTTTAATATAAACATTATTATTATAGATGATTTTGAAGTGCATTTTTCTTACTTGTATACGAGATAAAAATCATAAATAATAAAAAAAATGTAGCTAAATAAAAAAATGACAATAAATCAAAGATTGCTATTCAAACGAGTATTTAATTTATCTTAGAAGTCAATTCAAATTTCGTATTGTCTGGTCTAACAAGATGATTGACCCTGTGGAGACCTTCGATGAAGCCGTCATACGACACCGTTCAGCATGTATGAGCCCACGTGTCTGGAGATATGTTCGGTGCCGCGTGCGAGGCCAGACACTGAAGAGCATACCCCTCGGAACCCTGGACGTCGACACGAGAGAAGATTTATGAAGCTGCGACCAGATTGTCCGACAGTTCACAGCCGGTCGGTCCAGTTGCAGAACTTTACGTTGACCTTTTAACTGAGAAATGTCGACACGCGTACATTTTCAATAAGAATCGTATGACGCTTTTTATTTTTTAACGGCAGTTATACATCGAATTATTCAATTATATTAAATATTGCTTTGCCCTAACAAATACATCATATTTTACATATACTCTTAAATTTAAAGTTAATACAATTATTATAAATACTTACTTATTTCTCATCCTCATGATTGAATTAAATTAAATAAAGGAGACTTGCTTGTGAATATTACCTACAACTTAGTGTAACTCGGTATTCGCAAAAAAGCATATGGTTGACACAAATTACTGTCATTTTTAATAATGATTTTTAGTATTGAAATCTTACTAAAGAAAAAAGTAATTCTTCACGTATCGATATTTCCCTATCGTATTTCCAGTATATTAACTCTAGACTGAAATATCCTAGGTATATTTTGACGTTCAAAAATAATCATATTTTTTAAGGAGATCAAGTGATTAACCTAACGCTTTGAAAACTTGTACAATTAGTTACAAAAGGCATAAAAACTTATACTTTAAGTAGATTATAATCCAATTTTTCATTCGTAAATAGGGTGCACAATATTAGTTTTTAGAGTTTTTCATATTGTATAAGTCGAGAAATTACAACAACTTTAGGACGTTAATTCATGACATGCTCATAACTAACTGCGATGTTTAATTTCAGAATTCCTGAAAAACCTGGCATCATTTTGATGGTGCGCATCCCGGCTAACAAGAGCTGTAACAGACACCGACATATTAGCCGGAAGCTGGGGATGCCATTTGAATAATTAATGAAGAGGCCAAAAGATAAATGATAGGGGCCGTTTTGGACCTCCCCACCGTCCAGTTTGAACGCATCATCCCTGTGATTCTGCTTGCCATTCTGGAGTACAATGCGGCTGTTGCAATTTTGATGGACAAATATAATATTTTGGGGGAAGGGTTTGAATGAGGCATAATTTAAATGTTCGTGCGCTTCGGACTGCTTTACAATTTTTATTTTAATGCAAATTCGGCGTTTCTTTTTATGACTGCGTTGCGGATTTCGTTTTTAAAGCAGGAGATAAAAACAATTTGTGTACAATTACAAAAATCTCCATTTTCATAACATAAAAGATAGAACACCATTAAATAGATTTAGACCTCAACGGACTGTATGCCGTTAAACAAGCTCAGCAAGATGTTACGTGAAGAAAGATTATGAAGTGATTTGCACGTGTAAAAATTGAGTGTTTATTTAATAACTTCTTCGAGAGATTCAAATTATGTATGGAAAGAAACACAGATTGAAAGAAAGTTTTCTAAAATCTGCCTTTGATGTTAAAATAGATGCTGAAGATACTTTATTGGTCAAACGTTAATGAATGGGTGGAGGAGGTACGTATGTGTTCCGTAGATTGACGATCGGACGTAAGAGTACCACTGCTATTTACACTCTTTTATGATTGATTGAATAATTTTAATCAATAGGTAATTTGAAGCCGAGTGACTTTTTAGAGATTTAAATTAGTACACATTTATTTTTGTTATAATGTATATTAAAATGAAATTATTTTTCTTAGACGGTTCATTAGTATTCGTATTGTCGTAATAATAAATCTTTTATATTAAGGCTTTCAAACAGACTGAAATAATAATAAATAACTAACAATCAGACCATTATTAATAAAATTTAGTTTCAATCTACATTTACGAGTCAAATACAAATTTCGCCGAATAATACCACAACAAAGGATACCAGTTGAACAACCATTTAATATTTCACGAGCCAAATCAAATCAGTTTCAAATCACAAAATGCCATCGTTTTCATAACAAACTGCAACGAAACGAATCAAAATTGTAGTTATCGTGCTGTACAACAGTTTAGTGAATCAAAAGTCCAGTGTATTTACAACGCAAACCAAATTACGGTATCATGACAAATGTAACTGAAAACAACAAAAAGCTCCGCATTATTGATTACGCGAACAGAAATATCCGATAAAACAGTGGAAGCCTTACTTACGGAGGAGGCACGGCGTTATGGATTATCCAAATCACGGCATGTCGTAAATCGTCATTATCTTTCCATACACTTATGAAATATTATTATATATATCGTCATGACCGGCGCTGATAATCGCCATTCGGAAATCGAGCCATTAGCTCATTGAAAACATGCATTATTTCTAACAAATCGGACGTGTAATGTTGTACTATTCGATAACGTTCATTGGTTAAAAATAAAACGTGACTAATGCAGAAGAAAGTCAATAAAAATACACAATACATATAGAACCACATTCAATTCAAGAAATGTAATAAATCACTGCAAGTTTGACATGAAATTTCAAAACATTTCATACATTGATTAATGGTGTCATTTTTATATTTCGATTTGTATATAAAACCATTTTCTTAAAAAAATATTAAAAATAACAGCCTAGAATTTTGTGAAATAATACTACATATAGTAGAATCTAAATTAATATGAATGTATTTCATGAATAGATTTTATAAAAGTAATGCTGATTATAATCTGAGAATAATATATTATATTTGACAACGATTGAAAATATCTTTTTTTTTAATTACCTGATTTCTATAATCAACATTTTGTTACAGGTAAACTGAATTTACGCTTCGTTCTGCTACCAAGCCGTCCGTTAAGACCAAACCTTATAAGAAGAGACCCGTATTTGTAGCATTTTGAAATAGATGCGAAATACATACTAAAATTTGAAATATAAAAAATAAGCTAATAACAAATGCGAATTTCATAAAATATGCAAATACATGGTAAAATTTCAATTTACCTGTTTTATGAAATGAATTTAACTGATATAAGTATAAAATGATAGATTTTTATATACTTATCTTATATGAACACACTTTACATCGCCATATTACATATAGCAATATTTTTACACTGGTAACATTGCCCATACATATCCTTTCGCACATTTCTTATGAGAGGCTAAAATCCATGTTTTTAAATGTTCCAAAGCGCTAAAATTGATAAAAATAGATGCTAAAAATACGGGTCTCTTTTTATAAGCCAATCTTTTTAACAATGCTGATTAGCACACATCTATGTGTCCAATACTGTCTCCTCTTCAAGCCCATGGTTTTTTTTTTCTAGGGACCGTCGATAACTATGCATAGTATGCAAATACTCCGCGAAAGTCCGGGAGCAAAGATAAACTGATATTGGTACCTGAAAGAACTGTGTGACGACAATATATACAGTCATAGATATACTGAGTGCATATATAAGTTTCCTGTAAGCATCGCGTTCATAATAAATTTTTAAAAAACTACACTGGACTGTCGCGTGCAGAGTGACCATCAATAATCAATACTTAACAACCGAATAAACATCGATATCACGTGTTCGGTAGAAACCCAATACGGAAGTCTCAAAAACGTAAAAAAAAAACACCTTATAAAATGCGTTGCATGCGATCGCATTAATTACAAAAAAAAAAAAACATTTGTTGACACTAGTTGACGATGTAAATATGGCCTGGGCGGTAGCATTACTCTTTTGACGCCTCTAAATTGGGCCTAATTAAAATGTGGTGTTTCCAGCGCGCTCAGATGGATTCGTGCGAGACTCGCGTGCCACGTATCTGCCCACGTGCCCACGTGCCCGCGGTAACAATACCGGCCGATAAATTGCCTCGTAATTAGGTTTCGTGTTGAAACGAGCGAGCTCCCGCGAACCGCGCCGATAGGATTCCGAATATTTTTGACGTTTATGCAGCGAACGCACTGTAATCGGTGCTTTTTTTGTTAATAATGGGCTATGAATAAAAAAAAAAATGTCGAGTTGCTTACCTTCGTTTGTGAAATATGATTGCACAATGAACTTTTTCTCAATTACTGTTACTTAACAGCCAGATTCAACAATCGTTTAACGTTTCATCCAAAAAATCTTAATTTGAATACGTATAATGCGATTGTATCTCGTATATTAAAAATGATCTTAATAATATAATCCACATTTTTTTTTGTAACAGTTAAATACTACAATAACTTTTTATATCGTTTTATAATACAAAATTAAGTAGAAAAGTCTTAGTAAACCACCTGAGATTAAAAAATAAAAGATTATACATAAATGCGCTATTATTATATTTGATTATCTGAATAGACCTTACGACCATTCTTATTTTAAGTAATCGTATAAATATGACAATATTACGAATTGATAGTTTTAATCGAATTTAAAGTCGACTTATAATTATTTCTCAATTTCATATATACGCGTTATACATTTATTGTATACCTGTAATTACGTATTTATTCAATGAAAAACATAAAAACAAACAAAGCTTATTTATAGATGAAAAGTATTTTTATCCAATTCCATTATATCACATAAAACGAGAACGTACTTAGGTAATAATGGTTTTCATATGTAAACTCCCACACACAGCCACGTATCCATTTATTACTTTAAAAGCTCCCAGTGCATATATTTACACTGAGAATTCCTAGAATGCGGATAATCCCAAAATCCCCGCCCGGTCCATCGATCCGTTCGACCTTTTCTCTGGTCAGATTGCCTCGGACTCTCCGAGAAAGGTGAAAAAATCAAGTGGAGAAAATAATTAATTAGAGACGAGATATAACCCTCCTGATCCAGGTAATAAAATATACGGCCCGGCGTCCTTAAATCTCCGCCATATTGGGCTGGTAGCGTCTTTATGGTCCCAGCTGTGGTGTGCTGGACCTAAATAAATTCACTCTATGGCTGGCGGTGACCATAAAGTATTTCCTCGTATACTTATTATTTTTATTTGCTTTATACACTTATCTAGTTAGCGGATGTGTGCACTAGTGGAACTTTATTTTAGGTACTAAATTACTTTATTACACCAAATCAATACAATTACACTCATTATTCATTATTTAAACAATCAAATGGTATGTACGTTGAGAGAATCGTGTTAATCATCATATTTTCTTTAAGTTTCTCAGTACGAAAAGTTTTTATACACCTCGCAGTTAGTCTGATGGCTCTTCAGATGACGTTTTAATGACCTAAACAATATATAATTATGGTGAACTGGTGTACTATATATATGACTGGGGATGGTGCTAAAATCAAAGCAACTGGCATAACTGTAAGTTAGAATATAATAAAAATCCTGGTTTGAAAAAAGAAATGTGACAAAAAATGGGCTTATTACATACATAATACAAAGTTTTTAAACAAAAAAAATGTTTTATTTTGTATAATCAAACGTCATAACAAATTTTAACGGGTTTATCTGCTTGTATTTTGTATTTATAGAATAAAGTTACCGTTAAATATGTAGCCAAAATGACGACAACGAGAAAGCTGCCATATTCGTAGTATTAGTGTTGCTAATAAGATTTTTTTTCAAATTAAAATTGCCAGAATTGAAAATATATGTCAACAAAAGAAAATTAAATACTATTATTTTTTCTATGGATTAGCTTTTTTCAGAAAGCTTAAGGTATTCACTCGGGAGTCAGGTGGCGCGGATCGTTGGTCACAGCGTGTCGCGGGCACTCAATATTTTAAACGGGGCAGTAAATCACCACCTCGAGCACTGTCCTGACTCCCACCACTGATACAGCCACAAAGTCAAACACTGCATGATTTTACTCTCCACCAAGCTTGGTAATACGACAAATTGATAACGGACGAATCGCTCAATGACACAGTGAGCACGACGACAGATTGATCATGTAACAATTGCTGTTTCGTAACAATATTTTAAAAAGTTATTTTTTGCCCAAATCTTGTTATATTTAATTCTGCTAATATGATTATCATTCGCACATTTTGTGGCGAAATTACAACCCATTTGACAGATGTCGCTTCAACATTATGCTGCTATCAACTGTCAAAGTTAAAGCTACTAGCAAAAATTCCTAATGGAAGTTTCTTTATTATAAAGAAATATATTTTGCGAAGTTAAATATATTAAACTGAAGCTGTTCCTCTTAGCATCTTTATTAGGTGGGCATGAGAAGAACCCGATGCACTTCTCACGGCAGGCAACTATACGGCAACTAATTGTACAGCGTCACCTATCGAAGCACACATCAAGCCATAGATTCAAGTACTCTCGTACATCGCAGCAGAGTTGTTGGAAGGATTAGTATTAATCTTCACTTCAGACTTTATATTTCTTGACTACTACCGGTTCCTGCTTCATGTTTGGACCACCTATGTAGCAATTTCAGTGGAATTTTTGTAGAGACCATTAGCTTATGTCATACGTATTCTTCTGAAAGATGATACATTGATTTACTTTCTAACACATTTATATGTACCACTGTAAATGATATATTAATATACTCGTATTTTCTAAGACGTTTAAGTTGAAAAATATCTCTCCGTGAAAAAACATTAATTTATATTTAATGTAGATGGGTACTGATTTTTTCAAGTGTCATTTAAATTAATTTATATTTTGTCATATTAATGTTATTTTCTTCCTTTATATGTTTTGGTCAAATCAGTCAGATCAGGCAAGTACATTTATTTTTTATTTGTATAATTATTACTAATCAGCATTACTTCTTTCTTTGTTCAATAATGGTGCAATCAAAATATAATATCTATAGTCTAAAAGAATCTTAAAAAAATTAAACCAGCATAAAAAACACGTATTTACTAGCTATAAAAACAGAATACCTTCAACAACTTAAATACTTGGATGCTACTATTTTTTTTAATTTTATTTAAAGCCTAGTATTTCGTCCTGGAGGATGTTGATACATAGATATGATGCCTAACAGAGTTCTTGATCCAAAGATGATCTGGGAAAAGGACAATGGTATCTGAGAGAACTTTGTCAAGACACTTCGCGATGGCCATATGCTCACCAAAGATCGCATATGAAAGAAGAGATAAGTCATTTTAAAATAATTCAGCAAACACATAATGTGACAGTGTTCCGTATTAATTGGTGTTGTAAATAGTTGCTGAAAAAAAATATTTTTAATTTCGCAGTGTTCATTTTCATGCCACCACTATATTCAAGGTAATTTCGAAAGGTTTCCTCTCAGAGACGTTAATTTAACAAACGCCACTGTGCTTTAAAGCCCACACTTTGTTTGCGTCGCGCTCTTGCATATTATTTACATCGAGAAAACATCGCAAATGCGCACTTAACAATATTTAGTGTCGTTCCAATTAAAACCGAACATTCCCTGGCTGACGGTCTGAGATGAATGGCTCCAGCGGCCGCCTACTGGGACGGATGGAGGAACTGAGTGGATCTTAGAAAGGACCGAAAGTTCCGCATGAAGAGAATGTGCTTTAGATGTGATTCTCAGAAACGGTATTGGATTTAAGCGGGTAGGCGTTTACCGAGAAGCGGAAATTGTTTTTGGGATCCGAGAAAAGCGATGGCATTCAATGAAACTAGCAATTACAAGCGATTTAAATAGAATTGTAAAGCATTAAACATTCAATCTGGTTTCACGGTCTTTATTTTTAAAATGTAGAAGTTACTTGTCGTGAAGTCTAAATTATTATTTATTTTTTTATGTAAGCACATACAGGAGAATACTGACAGATGGTGATAGTAATTTTTTGAAGTCTCATCTGTGGAATTCTATGACGCTTACCATGGTGTATATGGCTAAACGCTGCATGTGGAGTGTTGATCCGCCAACGTCATAGACTACAGCCCGAGATTCACGCATCATCCTTTATTATTACAGGAATCTACTATGAATGGGTGGTCTTCACGGGACGACTTTCCTCTACCACTAATTTTAATTGATAGGCTATGACTGACATTTTACGGGTGATGTATCAAATTCACACCATCCGGGGTATTTTAGAGCTCAGAAATCGATTAAAAATCCATTTTTTTTTTAATCTCCGTCGGGGATCGAACCCACGACCTTTGGCTTGCAAAGCAAACGCTTTACCATTGAGCTATGACCGCCGGCTAAATAATATTTTCGGATCATGAAAATAAATAATTGATTTATAAAGAGTAAATATGTATCCATTAATTTCACAAAAATCTCCGAACCCATTTTTAATTTAATAACATTACTGTAAAATTTAAACAATATTTTGTCCGAATTATTTTACCGAACAAATTTTGTATCTAATTATATAGCTATTATTTTTTATATTTCATTATGCTTAATAGTAAATATAACAAGAAATAGCGGTACATAATACTGACTGAATAAGAAATTTGTACTTTTTTAGACGAAATAATCAAGAAATAACGTTTAATCAAAACACTTAAATACCTATGCATTGTGGAGAGAAACAAAAACATATCATTATAATCATTAATTAACCAAGAAACAAAAGGTTATATGTAATTCAAGGTATTTTTATGGGATATAAGCAAGCTGATATAAAAGGAAGCAAAGATTATTGCAGCAGACATTTAAATCTGACGGCATTTTTTAAAGACTATATATTCTAATCATCTTGGAGCACCTCTCATCCACCCACATTCGTTGCAAATATTAACATATATTTATTACATGTTAATTGTAGTAAACAACCGCAAGGGGAAGGTCTCTCAAATAAACATTCCCAATTTCACGCTAAGCTGACACACCTCCTTGCAATTACGTGCAATTCACACGTAATAATATTATGTATAAATGCCCTGCTCGTAAATTACGGCGTGTTTATACTCGTACGTTCAATGTATCAACAAATCCGTTAGATAACACAGGGCCATCTTTCATCTGCAGTAAGTAGTAAGTACAATGGTATCAGCTCCGCCCAGAGTCTCGTCTTCAATGCTCTCAACAGCTTCAACCCTCGCTGAGGAGCATCTGACAGCCCGGGGAGGAGCAGCGGAGTAAAGAGACGATAGACGGAGCTACCGAGGTACTACCGGCATTGTGACCGTTCGTATGGGAAAAATGAAAAAAATGTTTGCGCTGAACGACTTGAAATGAAATGTCTCCGCTCCTCTTTCGTCAGTGGAAGCACATAGGCGTAACAATTAAATAAAATCAATTGAAAAAATCTATTTTAAAACGATATAGAACATCATGAAATAACAAATTATTTAACGCATTATACTCGTATATGATCACCTTACTTGTGCTTACTTACGGTAAAATGTGATAAAAAAATTAATATCTTTTGCTTTATCCACCGGACCACGGGCTAAATTACAATATAAACACCATAGTGTATATTTGAAGGCAAATAAATAATTATTATAATTCTTTAATTAATAAAAATAACGTATTAGTTGAGCTGTCTGTGAGTAATATATAGTTTGTAATAATGCATACACTCGTAATTGAAATGTTATTAAAGAAATTTAAATACCATTTTTTTAAATAATTTGCAAAAATGTGGACATAAGATAATTATGATTCAATTTATCATTACTTTAATCATAAATAATTGCCCTACCTTAATCAACGCTATTATAAGACTTTTATTATATAACAAAATAACCAACAATGTTAATATATTTTACTTTGAAATAACATGTCGTTTTTATTATGTGCTAGTTTATTTAGAAAAATTATTAAAACATTAATCGTATTCCGCAAACAAAATATAGCTGCCTTCACTACCAGATATTTGGAAAACTTAATTTTTCTGTTTGAAAGTTCCACGTTTGACTGAAAGTTTTTCAGTGAACTTCCATTGATAATTCCATTTTTCTAGAAATAAAATTGTAATAATGTAAAATATTCGTACTTGATAAATTTTACATACTTCTATTTTTAAATGACTGCACATGACAGGTGTTAACCGATGTCGTTTTTTCAAGCGAATTTTTAATACAGAAAATTGTTTTTAGAAGTTTTTTTTCCAACGTTCATTTACGCATAGAAAATATATCGATGAAATGCTTTATTTTATATGACTCAACAAAGTTAAAGACAAAAAAGCAGATAAATAAAAATAGTGTGTATTTGTTGTAAGGCTAGACGATACAAATGGAAAAAATACAAACTATTTTATATAACATTTCAACTTTGTTAATCGCGCACTGATGTCGTTAATTTATTTAAATCTGCCGCTATAATATACCTTAATAGATAAGTTTTTTTAAGACGTAGTTGAAACTTCAAAATTATAACAGATTCGTCTCATATTTATGTGGATGATCCGCTCATACACCTTTACCTTCTCCACAAAGTTATGCCGTGTTACCACCAGTAATATACTGTTACGCAAGTACTTGTTGTTGCAACCCATACGTTGAATTTTGGAAGGGTTTTTTTATCTAATTAAATATAAATTAAATATTAAGAGGTTCCGTCTATGTTCTTGGGATTGTGCAGTGTCCCCTCTTCAGAGGCTATGATGTATGATGACTGGTGCACGCCTCTATGCAAATGCAAAACGGTATTTACGCGCTGCCGTAACTACCCGCGCCGCCTTTTTTCAAGTTGCAGATGAAAAACACGATTCGTCATCCGGCTGGATAACGTCAACGTCTTTTGACGTTTTTGTGTTTTTAGTCATGGAAAATCTCTTTCTTAGCTTTGCCCTTGCTTTGACGTTTCACCGGTGCTTTAAAGAAACGAGAAAGACTCTAAAATACACGTAAAAAATACAGTGATAAAATATTATACGATCAGCATTTTCATTTACAATTAATCATCATTAAATAATATTTTACATAAGGAATGTTTTAACATCCATATTTGCTCTTAATAATGTACATATTGTGAAGACACTATACAGCCAGTAAAACTCTGCTAGCTTTCAAAGTCTCTGCATAATTGACATGTTATTTATTTGTAATATAGTTCGTCAGTAACTTATCGTCACATAGACACACGGATAAATGAAGTTAAGCAGCATTACATGCAAAATATATTTGGAAGGTAAAAAAAACCCATGGTAGTAATATATATTATTTCAAAACCAAACATAGGCAACATGATATTAAACATAGTTTACTGTAATTAATCATTTATGAAATACAATTCCATATCATATACTGTACTGAATATCTATTATACAAATGCTTATATAATATTACATATAACATTAAATATAGACACATAATAAGAACCATCTCAGAGAGGCGAGCCCGATGGATTGGCCACATCATGCGCCACGATGGTCTTCTTCACGATATTGTGGAGGGGATGGTTGAGGGCAGAAACTGTAGAGGGCGCCCTAGACGGGAGTATTTGCAGCAAGTATTCGAGGACATGAACTGTAGCGCTTATGCTGAGCTGAAAAGGGTTGCGGAGGACCGAGAGGAATCGAGATCGAGATGCAAGATTCTGTTGCTGCAAACCAATCCACCGGATTGATACTACGAAGAAGATAGACACATTGTATTCTATTTGTTTATTGCCTGTGCATATAAAATATAATATATGGGCTTATATTTGTGGTAAATATATTGTTATATATTTTTTAAAGGGTTAATCATTGGAAGCCCTGATATAAAGCTGTATCAAACAATTTTATTATTCTACGAATAAATTATAACGTAGTAGTATTCTCACAAATAAATAATCAGCACACGAGGTTTCAATTTCCGTGAGAATTTATTTAGTAGCTTCACAATACCGCTCAGAATATCGACACGTTATATTTAGTTTTTAGTACTTGAATCCAAAACGACGATTCGTAGTTTTCTTTTCTTTGACACATGTATGAATTATAAATGTGACATAGGTTTTCCTTAATACATACATACAAATGAAAAAAAAGCACAATTATTATTTTAACTTGATACAGATATTTTTGCGATAAAGTGAATAAATAGATTTGTAAAATCATCTCTTCAATGCTTCAATTTTGTGTCTAAATATGTAACATATTCATAAATTCATATAATTGATCTTTATTTCATTTTGATTAAATAAAAAACAATAAATCGTTTTCTTATTACGTGGATCAGGTTGAGTAACTGAGAGTTACTCAACGTGATTTAATGTTGAAGGTGCAAGGTGATATAACTATACATCAAAGATAATACTCAATATATAAATAGCGTTATATCCTTTTATTCTACGTTCCATCATCAATTGTGAAATATTATATTAAACAATTATTTTTCACATAAATCGTATAAAATAACGATATTCTTGTATTTTTTGATCAAATTATTTTTAGGAACATTTATTAAGACCACGCTTAGATAGGCTATGCTTTAATCTCTTAAATAAACATAAGTACGAAACCTATTTTAGTTACGGTCCCATAGCTTTACCGTATACCATTAATGTAATATTTTCAATATTACATTATTTCTTTCTCATGAAACGGAAAACCTCACTCAAAGCGCTACAATACCCGAAATCGATGATTAGGCATCCGTCAACTTCATAAATATATTTCCTCCATTTACGCACCGAATCCAGTGAATCAATGCATTAACCCAAATAATAATAAGTAGTAGACGGAACCGCTTTCCTTTTTTGTGTGGAAGAAAAATGCCCCAAACACGGCGATAGATTGGGTAAATCTGATCGTCTGCGGGCGGATTAATCCACCCACTAAAGCTCCCTCGCTTCCGCCGTTTCCGGTCCGCTATACATCACCGGAAGTGAGCGAAACAGTGACGCACTACACCGAAGGGGCGCATCTAGTCAGTCACTCGGGCGGTGATTTTCCGAACACAGTTGCGGGAAATTCAATTGAGCGACGCGCAAAGCCGACTCGCGGAGTAGATCGGCACCTAATATAATAGAAGCGTTACGAAGTAAAACCACTCAATGAAAAGCGTTCAACAGTATTACTTTTTTATGAATATATTTATACCGAAATTCACACATTTACTCAAAAAAGACGTTAAGAAGTAAATTTAACAACACACTAAAGGTTTATTGTGATATCCTCCTCTCTAAGTTGGGTATCGAATTACTAGATGACAGGATGCAGGAGTAGATTAATAACACAAATAACTTGCACCAACATGAAATGGAGCAAGAGCTTACATGGATAACATATTGTATCTTTTATTCTAAAATAGATGTTCTGATTTAGAAGTAGTTGCTGTACAATTTTGTGTAGAACTTCTACATACTATATTAGAATTTAGCAAGGGAATTTCTTGACATCTGACACTTTCTGAATACTGTCCATATACTATATTAGAGGAGTTTTTAAAATAAATATGTGTATTACTAAATAATGTATATGAATATTCATATTTTAACCATTAAAAAAGATTTTAATATATGCTTTAAATAGGTTAGATATAAATATTTTTGTTAAGATAGTTACGTTAGCAAAAGTATCAATATTTTAAATAATTTAAATATTATTTTCCATACTAGCTAGGATAAGCTTTCAATTTTTAAAAAATCAAGTATTTACACATTCAGAAATACGTCTGGTTACTAATGTACTCTGAATACCAATATCATTATCGAGGAAAGCGATCACACACTTCTGAATTACCTAACAGCTCGCCTCGAGCAGCACTATCTTTTAGAGCTTTTTTTGTGCCTCGAGCTTTCATTGTCAGTTACGACCTTTTCGCACCGCTCTAATAAATCAATCAATCGGAGTGGTTGAAGCCTCACCGAGATTCAGCTGCCACCTTCAAATTATGTTATTGAATTTTCACCGATCACTAAGCTGACGAAAAATATCATACACACGTATTTTACTATATTCAAATTAGGTTTAATTTCAATATCTAATGTATATACAGTAATTTTACTAAAACTGATTTAGAAATTGTTGTGCTGTACATAATTAATTTTGATAACATGCCTTTTACTTTTTACTTTGGTATCAAGAGTTATTAGAATCGTTTTATAAATGGATATTTAAAATACTTTGTTCACTATGCATTGTACGTTTATGATTTTCAAATATATTGCATAGCTGAGAAAATATAAAAAATCGATCAATTATTAATGTTAGTTTTTAACCAAAAAATATATACTTTTTCTATGTATATACACAACAATACTTTTAATAGATTTTAAGTCTTAGTCAGTTTTTTACCAAACCCGCTCCATATTTGGAGCATGTAGACACCACAAATCATCGTTTCACAGTTCTGTTAGCTCAAATTGCCTATACTTTGTCCCAGAACACATGTATAACCGGAGATCTGCATAGGAACATAGATGGTACCCGCGAGACTTTAGGGAAAGAGCCATATAAATATTTGGGTGTTCAATAATCAACGTTTTTAAGGAGATCGGATGGTTTGTCTGACGCTCTCAATGCCTTAATTTTTTATTCTTAAGGAGTAGCTCAAGCCTGTTGGGGGCATTTAAAGAGTGGAGATATGTTTTTTTCTTAAATTAAGCATGGTAGTGATTTGAACCGACAGCGTCTAAATGCCAACTTTCTTAACCACTGGATTATGCCGCTCGGCACAAAGTCACCTTACACTAAATAAAATTATATCTGAAAAAGGTTTATTTTTAAAGCACGTTTACTTACATACAAATACTCGTAAGCGTATCCGAATCGTCCATTTTAAAAATTTATTTTTCACCAATTTTTGTTTAAATCTTAATGACATACCTTCAATATTATTATTTTTTAATGTGGCACAAATTGCTTAAATTGGGTATTGTTTTTAAGGTCACGTCGTTATTGTATGATAAAATAATATGAATCTGAATTATAGAGTACATAAAACATCGCTTAAGTATACGATAAGCTTATTAATTACTATTCCGAGCAGCTGGGGCCATAAAAAAGTATAGGCTTGATCTCGGCATAAAATATTTCGGTCGGGTTATAAATATGTATGAGGCTTTGTATTTCGGGTCCGAAATTGCAGAGTCTCTACCAAAAAAGTGGAACAATGCTCTGTAAAGGTCCATTAAGAGTTGACAAATACAGCGCAGATTTATACTGCGGGCCTTATAACATGCGAGTGGGGCACATACAAGCTTGATTGCTGAGATACTAATGGGATGCGATGACTAAGATGCAAAAAGAGAACCGAGACAATGAACGCAGCGCTCGCATGATGGACCAGATGGGAGGGGAATCGTCTTGGTATGAATCAATAAGAAAGAAAATACTAGTACATATTATTAGTATGCGAAATATTTGATGATATTTTAAAAAATATGCGAATAGAGTTGTACTGCTATTATCGTTATCATTTTACATTTTCTACCTACTGCATTGTACACTAGAGTTGTTGGCTCTTTTTGTAAACTGTTTAATATTAAAAACCTCATCTTTTCAATGTTTTTTTTTATGTAAACACATACAAGAGAATACCGACAGATGGTGATAGTGTTGTTGAAGTATTATCAGTGAAATTCTATGACGCTTACCATGTTGCGTATGGTTAAGCGCTACATGTGGAGTGATGATCGACCAACGTCATGTCACTTCAGCCCGAGATTCACGCATCATTATTATTACAGGAATTTACTATGAATGGGTAGTCTCCACGGGACGACTACCACGAATTTTGTTCAATAGGCTATGACTGGCATTTTACGGGTGAGGGATCAAATTCACACCAACCGGGGGTATTTAAGAGCTCAGAAACCGATTGTAAATCTTTTTTTAATCTCCGTCTGGGATCGAACCCACGACCTTGGCTTGCAAAGCAACCGCTTTGACCATTGAGCTATACCCGACGGCCAAATTAAATGAATGTATATTAATTCGGTCGTTAAATATTATTTCTTTATAGTTTTTTTTTCCAATTTGTGAATTATGTAAGCATAAATGAATTATATGTACATGTACATGTATATAGCTAGCGTACATAACAAATTGGCATACTGACTCATTTACGCTACGACTCAAATCAGATCTTATAAATTTTATGTTCACCTTTATTGCTTAAAATAAATATAATGTAATCATTTTATTTAAAAAGTAATTATTGTTTTATTGTAAAGACATAGCTAGTTATGAGTATTTTAATGATTCTTCTTTCTCTCAAATTACTTACATATGTAACTCATAATTTTAAATTTTATATCACATTAAGCAGCGTCTATTTAATTATCATTTTAGCTTTTAAGTACATATTAATAATCATTTATTTATTTGTGACATATTTTACACGTATAAAAAACCTAAATATACTGTGTGTATAATTACAATTATATATGACTAGATACCATATTATTCCTAATACCTATACTATAAATACGTCTTAATAATTAATAAATCAAATTCAGTACCATTTTACTAAACAATTTAAATGTTAGACACGATGTGTTAATTAACACACATATTGATCTCCTATTACCTTAAATACCCCAGTAAAAGGTTGTTTTAATCGTTCATATGCATATATTTGAAGTCAATATTTTGTGTTCATATTTTCATGTTGGTACATATGCATAAAAAATGTTTTTTTGATTTATGTACAACGATCTTTTAGATTCGTTCCATAGATTTCACCCCAGTGATGATATCACCAACTTCATAGGAAATAATAATATTTTTATTGTGAAAGTTCATAATACATTCTGCACAAGGGGTGAGCTGCTTTCTGATTTTTGTTGAGCTAATGGCATGCGACAGTCAAGATGCGCAAGGGGAGGGAGACGAACAAAGATTTACGAACGAAATTGCAGGGGTCATATCAATGACAATCTCCCGAAACTTGAGTAATAAAATAACAATAAATATTATTTTTGTAATAAGAAACCCAGATTTACTCCGTATATTTTTTACTTTGGCGCATGCTAAACTCACAGCATCTGAAGGTTCGATCGCACCCTTGTTTTGGGTCGTATATATTTCTGTCTAGCAAGTTTTTTTAATGATTGAATGAATATAATTATTAATTAATTTTTTAATTTTTATTAGAATATTATTTTATTATTTCAATATTCTAATCTACTTTTATAGATCATTGACTATATTACAATATTATTATAACTTAAATATACATATACTAAACATAAAATTCTTTTTTCAACGCGTCAATTCAAGCACAAAAATAACGGCAGAAGCGGGATGCGAACCGCGGACTTTGGAAACCAACAATGCCCAGGTATTCATACCGCTCGGCGAATCGCGCCATTGCTATGCCTAGACCGACCCGCGATGAAACTAGTATTTATATCATTGTTATTATCGTACAACAGATGTCGCCATAGTATATATTCAAAGTATGTATATTTTTATTATTATTCTATCAGTATACATTTATTCACAAGCTTAATATTATTACTTTCCGGCAGTCTATTTATTTTAGTAAGTACCACTCGGGTCTCGAACCAAACTATAGACTGAATGGATGTGAAACGACTACTTATAGTTCCGACTCGGACTTTATAACCAATCATTTACCTGTGTTACTGATGGATAATTTTTACCTTCTTGATATTGTCTCAAGGAGACATTATTCATTAATTTTTTAATTTTTATTAGAATATTATTTTATTATTTCAATATTCTAATCTACTTTTATAGCTCATTGACTATATTACAATATTATTATTACTTAAATATACATATACTAAACATAAAATTCTTTTTTCAACGCGTCAATCCAAGCACAAAAATAACGGCAGAAGCGGGATGCGAACCGCGGACTTTGGAAACCAACAATGCCCAGGTATTCATACCGCTCGGCGAATCGCGCCATTGCTATGCCTAGACCGACCCGCGATGAAACTAGTATTTATATCATTGTTATTATCGTACAACAGATGTCGCCATAGTATATATTCAAAGTATGTATATTTTTATTATTATTCTATCAGTATACATTTATTCACAAGCTTAATATTATTACTTTCCGGCAGTCTATTTATTTTAGTAAGTACCACTCGGGTCTCGAACCAAACTATAGACTGAATGGATGTGAAACGACTACTTATAGTTCCGACTCGGACTTTATAACCAATCATTTACCTGTGTTACTGATGGATAATTTTTACTGATGGAAAAAAGAATTTTATGTTTAGTATATGTATATTTAAGTAATAATAATATTGTAATATAGTCAATGATCTATAAAAGTAGATTAGAATATTGAAATAATAAAATAATATTCTAATAAAAATTAAAAAATTAATTAATAATGTCTCCTTGAGACAATATCAAGAAGGTAAAAATTATCCATCAGTAACACAGGTAAATGATTGGTTATAAAGTCCGAGTCGGAACTATAAGTAGTCGTTTCACATCCATTCAGTCTATAGTTTGGTTCGAGACCCGAGTGGTACTTACTAAAATAAATAGACTGCCGGAAAGTAATAATATTAAGCTTGTGAATAAATGTATACTGATAGAATAATAATAAAAATATACATACTTTGAATATATACTATGGCGACATCTGTTGTACGATAATAACAATGATATAAATACTAGTTTCATCGCGGGTCGGTCTAGGCATAGCAATGGCGCGATTCGCCGAGCGGTATGAATACCTGGGCATTGTTGGTTTCCAAAGTCCGCGGTTCGCATCCCGCTTCTGCCGTTATTTTTGTGCTTGGATTGACGCGTTGAAAAAAGAATTTTATGTTTAGTATATGTATATCTAAGTAATAATATAATTATTGTGTCAGTGGATATCGAAACTGGTAATTAATTTAGCTGAAAAAGCACTTCTTCACGAAATACTATTAAAATACTACTACTGGTAGATGATGAACTAATTAACATCAAAAAATATTCAAATTTATAGTTATATATTGTAGATAAACATGGTTATAAAAAATTTATTTAGAATCATGTTTCATACTATTTTAGAAGCATTTTGAAGATACTTATTTTGGGATGTACAGAATCCTGTCTCAGAGAAAACAGAATAATTGATACAAAATATAAAGAAGAACAAGATGTATGAAATAAGAAAAAGTTTTACTATTGAAGGTTTCACATATCAAAAGCAAATCATGATGAAAAACTTGTTTGAATAAATATTTTTCAACCTAATATAGTTATGACACACTAAGGTAATACTAATGAACTTCATTTAGTACAAATAGCATCGTATTTTAAAAGTAGTTGTATATATTAAGAATATTAGTTAATAGGAAAAAAAAAACACAAATTCACGAGTCTCACAATATAATTTCTTATGTGATCGAAATTCTATATATAGTAAGCAATTTTAGACATAAAGTGTAATTTAATTTTTAAATTATTGTTGAAAGAACAAAAAACTGTTTAAAAAACTAAAAATGGAATGAAATACAAAAATCAGTTGTTGGTCTAAAAATAGGTTTGATGTCTAATTGATTGCGATGACTAATCTGTATTGTTATACGCAATCACGTGTCATTAGACCTTGGAATCACGCACATGTGATATATAATAATTCACGTAAACGTATAATACGACGAAGCTCACAATACAATGGTTGGCATTAAGTCCAAGCAACAAGTTATACCGAACGTGGAGTTTATCCGAAAACACAATAAATACTATCGCGTGACAAATTGTTTATTTCAATAGCTCGAAATTCACGGATTTCAATATTTTATACGCATTTCTCACGTCAACGTGATACTTAATAGAATGAACGACAGTCGAATATATTCGGTAGAGTTATATATTTCGACGATTTTGTTCCATTTTACAGCCATATTCAAAAGACCCCGTATTTTTTATGTATATTTTATTTCCATTAGCAACAGCCCTTGCTGACCTAATTATAAATAATAAACTTTCAACATTTTATAATTCAATACCTTTAAGATAATCCGTTATTTGTCACTTGGAAGATTAAAAATCTATCACGTTTCTATTTAAATGGTACTGTTAGTTAACAGTGCCTTCACATATAATATATATGAATATATTAATTCTTTCTCATGTGCGTTCCATATATGGTCACCACAATTTGGTTCCACTCAGTTCTTTGAGTTGCTTTGTCCCAAGAATTTTTTACATCCAGATACCTAGGAACATATAACGGCTTCCATACAAACTCAAAGGTGTGGGGCTGAAGGATTTGCAGAGACGGCAGCGTAAGTGTCTAAAGCATATTTTTGGTGATATGTCGATGAGAAAATGTAAGAACTTTGGATGATTAGCCGTAAGTCTAAGCTATTTGGTTTTAAGGGGCTGCGCAAAGCATTTATCTGGTATTATTTAATAAAGAACAACTACTTTTTTGCAAGCCACTTATTCAACAATAATTGAGAACCAAGGGATACAATTATAAGTTAGAATGTTACATAGTATTTTCATTCCATATCCGGAGTCTTGAACTTATATGTGGGGGAGAATTGGTGTGCATTGTCTCAGAAACTGCGTATTCTGTGATTGATCTGCCGAGAAATGCAAGAGTCGTGTATCAATTGGGAAGAAAACAAATGTAAGATCTAATAGCTCGTAGAGTTGCTTTATCTTATTTTCCTCTTATTTATGTTATTTTTCCTTACTGCAGAAAAACTTTTATTCTCAATGCACACAATTTTATTCCTCTTGGTTTTTATATGCGAAATACCAAATTGTATTGAATGTTGATATTTATGGATGTGACATAAAATTTCATAATTGTCTATTATTTTCTGAAAACAAAATATGTAATGTTTTTATGATTTTATAAATATATGTATCATAATCAGATTTAATAAATAGACCACCTTCCCAAGTGGTATAGTTCTTGGCAGGCAAATCTATTTTTTTGAGTTCTAACAGTATATATTTATGTTCTTAAATAATCTAAGCACGCTTAAAAATAGCCAGAAGTAATACATACACAAGTTCTTGCTTTCGAATTACAAAACACCAGCATACAAAGTACAAAATATAAAGGTACAGACTAAGGATAATATCAATATATTATCATATGAAGAAACCTCAGAAATTTTTGAACTTTGTGAAACATAAGATCATATTTTAATTCGTGGGGTAAAGAATACCCTTTCAAATATGCTACGAGCTATTGAATTGTACAAAACAACCAATACGTAAATTCTCGATAAAACCCTAACACTACGCAGAACAAAGCCTTCATCTTGACAATGCTCACGTCAAACCAATCATTCATTATTATCATGTCATATGTCGATATGAGGTTATCCGTTTATATATTGTGTGTTCTCGCATTAACCAGAAGCGTTCGTGGTATTAATATGCGGGCAAATAATAATTCACTAGGTATACGTCGTTCAGTTGGGTCGAGTTTAATTGAATGTCCGGTCACAGCTAAATTAATCAGATTACTAATGTCGCTTTCAGGAGAGGAAACGCTTTCCCCAACGACCAATAAACCCAGATGTATTATCATTGGAGATATATCGCACTGGCGTGGCGTGATATTGCTTATTTTGTGAAATGCGACAAATATTTGAAAGCAAACACCGATGATATGTCGTATAAATTGATTTATTTTCTTTTATTATTATTAAAAGTAATCAAATTCAGAGTCAACAAAAATATTACTGTTTTGCTCAATAATTTTATACTGATTGCAGTTTTTCAGAATACTTACAGTTAAGTAATTTATGGTTTTTATTACACAACAATGTAAGTTGTCAAAATATTTTTTGTATTCACGGTAATTTATTGGTCGTTGAAGCTTACAAATTTATATACTTTTTAAAAAACTAAATAGTCTTAACTTTACCGATTCAAACCACTATTATTATGTTATTTTGGAAATGTGGTTAATATAATACAAAATAAATATTAACGAGTAATATATTTTTATCTACAGCGAAAAATACACCATAACTCTATATGTCTACATCAAGAAAATCCATGCTTAAAGCTTACTTTGTTTCTAGATTAAGATTTCAATAATTAAAGTCCTGTTCTGTCTTTTACGATTGTGTACTTATAGTTCTTATAAAGATATTGGTGTTAGTTTTTTTTTTACTGAATTTTTAATTCGATAAAAAATGGAAGATTTTGAGAGTCTATTTTTGTGCGTAAAAAATAATAGCGACGGATACGGGACACACCATCGCGGTGACGAATGACGTGTTTTTTTCCGAATGATTATTTTCGTGGGCCGTGGAGGCGTTGTTTTACTTTTATCGCGGCATAACTCGCTGACAAAGACGGATGAGGTCTCCAGGAGCGGACACGTGGGCAAGAAGTGCTGGGGATCCCAACCGATGGAGCTCCAAATCTCGACCGAGCGAAATCTCGCAGCAGACGCCAAATTGAAAAAGAATGGGGTAAAAATAACGAGAGCGGAGCGAAAGCTTCGCGCGAAGAGTAACTTTTAAAAAGCTCCGTAGTACGTGGTCCGCGGCGCTCCTGAGCTTTTTCACTGTCCGGTGCGATAGATTTTTTAAATCTCTATCGCAAACTCGGCTCTTCCGGAGTTCATTACGTATCGTACGGTTGCGACGTTTTATCCTCGCGTACGACTATTTTTCAGCCATTTAACTCAATAAGCGAAATCCACACGGTTAGTTTTGTTTTTAGAATGGGATTTTAGAATAACGAAATTCTTTGAGTACACCAGTATATTGTAATTTTTATATACACATTTATATTTGAATGTTTCATAAAAAAAAACGAATTAATAATTATTTTTAATTAACCGGAAATGAGATGGATTTACAACATCGAAAGTAGCGAGAACAACAGAAGCATATATAGAATAATATAACAGATGAATTTTCCGTAGCATATTTTGGGTGATTTATCGATAGTATTTTGTAGGACATTGGATAATTAGCCAACACAGTACTAGCTATGGTATTTCTTTTCTTAAATCGTTTATTGAAAAAAAATACAATTCATTGAATAATTTATCAATTCTTATCGGTGCATTCTAAGCCTTCAAGGCTCAAAGGCAAAAAGGCAAACTCATTGCAGTATTTGCAACTCATGTGCGAATACTCGTTCATCCGTGGCATAAATTGAGTGAGAGCGTTTGATCGAGTTATTAGTGGTATGAAGTTCTCCGAGCAAGAAACCGAAGCATGAAGATAATAACATTGTTCGCCAGACCGTCCATCTTCTGCGCTAACTTAATTATGATAATTTATATGGCCATCGAACACTGCGGTCCTTGGCTGGCTGGGGCGCATTACTCTTATCTGGGAAGACTGATGCCGAATTTTATTGCTCATTTTCCCCCACTGTTGGGGAAAAGTTTCCCGACAAGTCAATTCCAAGAGATGCTTCTTAAAACACGCCAGATTGACTTTTAAAAATAATATATTTCATGCGAAATATATTCACTAAGACTCAAGATAGTGCGTAATATTCATTTTTTTATAAAAATAAAAAGTTATATAAATTTTTAAATTTTTATTAGAATATTTTTCAATATTCTAATCTTATTTTATAGATCATTGACTATATTTCAATACTATTTGTAATTTAATACACACATACAATTCATTATTAAATTTAATACGCATCAATTCATTCAGAAAAAATATCTCCTATCTTACTAACTAATAATATAAAAAGCTTATGAATAAATGTTGACTGATTGAATAATTGAAAAAATATATATACATACTCTGAATATATACTACAGAGACATCTGTCGTTATACGATGGTAAAAATGGTATAAATAAATCAGGTTTCGCGTATCTGCCCAGACAGAGAATGGTCGTGTGGACTGCGTGGTGTATAGAATAGAGCAAAGGCTCGAGGTTCGAATCCCGCGTCTGCCGAAATTTTTTCTGAATGAATTGAAGCGTGTAAAATTTGATGTAGAATTGTATGTGTATTTAATTACTAAAAAAAGTTAATTTGTAAAGTCGAAATTTCATTCGTTATATTGAGACTTTTTTTTTTGTTTTTAGAGAGTCTAATTTCTTGTGACGCACGCTTTTGATTTGTAAATGATATTTTTCTCATAGTATTTGCAACGATATTTCGTATAACGACCCTTTTTGGTCATTATTTTGGATTGAACCGCCTCTTAGGACTAAATAGTAAAGTCCTTAGGATAATCAAGCTAATCATCAGACCTTACTAGAACATTATAAGAGGGTTAACTTTATCTACTTTAGATAATATATCCTTCGTTAAATTTGATTTCGTTCGGTTGAATAAAGTTAAATCAAAATAATTATTATATTTTGCAGTTACGCTAAAAAGTACTTTAAATACTTATTATATCAAACAATATTATAGCCATTATTCAAAATTTATAGCCATTATTCAATTCATATAAAATTATGAATTGAATTATACGGTCAAATTAAAAGCATTTCATAAATATTTAAACATATATCCTAAGTTTTTAAATAATGATATATGTACTCGTAATATACAATGCGAAATTTTTAATGATTAAATCAAAAACTACGAAAGTAATTCCAATCCTGATATTTGATTACGAGAGCGTGCGCGACTATATAGACGGAAGCTTTATTGATGACTCAATATTATAAAGTAGATCCCAAAACTTGGTAAACGAAAGCTTTCAGGAACCGAAGAGCTTTTGTGCGGTCGGCGGT